>HG712965.1:6928-33055 GCA_000499725.1 Eimeria brunetti | reverse complement strand
CATGAGGCATCCTTCTCGAATTGCAGTCCGGTTGAACACACACAATAGCTGAGCATCTGCAAGCTAACCTCGAAGCATCACGTTTGTCGCCTCGAGGCCAAGGACCTGCTTGGTTTGCCGCGTTCCCTATGTTGGAGTCTCATACAAGCTGAAACACATCGGTGCCCATAAACGCGCGAAAACGACGAAATGCGTTTGTCGGTTTCGGGCGTGCTACAAACTGTTATACTCGCCGAACACATCGCTAAGTTGTCACTCTGACTCCCAGACATGTCCTTACGTCCTGCCCAGCACAGCGGACCACTGCAGCACCAGGGAAATTAGCCCCCCACCACGAATGTATGCTTTCACACAAACTTCATATCTCAACAGTGTTCACACAAACAGGTCAGCTACCTCTGCGCCAAATACTGCACTTAACCACGACAGACAGACAAGGCCGATTCTAACCAAGTCACTTGCACCGACTGCAGGCTTAATACCAACTGCGAAAGCATGTAACTAACAGCATGAGGCATCCTTGTCGGATTGCCTCCCAGTTGGAAACACACAATAGCTGAGCATCTGCAAGCTAACCTTGAAGCATCACGTGGGTTGCATCGAGGTCAAGGGTCTGCTTACCTTGATCAGTTGCCTATTGTTGGAGGCTACGGATGGGTTGCCTTGCGATGCCAACATCCAGTGGACGCTAGTCACGCATGCGTCTACTGCACCTATTGCAAGCCCACAACAACTTAACTACGCCCACCGAAACAGAGACAGGTGCCCCATTTACGGCGCCCGCTTTCTTCTGCGTTACTTGATACCTACGCAATACGCTACGGGTTCCGCTTTCTTCGGTGCAAGCGCCATGGGTAGGTTCTCCATTCTCGTCGCCCGCGTCATGGACCACCGCCGGCAATGTGCTATCCCCACCGTCCTCAGAACATAGACACCTACCATCGTCCGTAACTGGGAACAACGTCTGTCCTACTAGATAGTTGAAACAAATGACCTTGCATTAGCTGTTGTTCTCCTACCACATACTGTCCTGCACATATGCTGGGTTGCCAGTTCACTGCTATCTTTCGCAATGCCACACTCTGTTTCGCAAACGCGTGTCACACAGACGGAACACCATACTACAATACATGCCGAAGACGACGAAGGTAAAGACGAAACAACTGTTTACTCCTTCCCACGCCGTCACAACGTAAACCTGTGCCTTTGCTTATATACATCCACGCCTGCCATTACCAGCAAATGCCAGCAGAAAAGGTACCCACACCTGCGGCAAGAAGGTGAATTTACTTGGAGTACGCCGGGCATGCATGCAGCAAACTATTCTAGTCCCACACTACTTTGAACCTCGCTGCTCTGTTTCCGTATTATATTCATACCTGCTGGTTAAGATGGCCACCACCTGCAACGCCAACGAAGGTTTCGCCACAATTCAGACGCGGAATCCCACAAACGAACACCCCACCCACAAGGGGCATTCACAGCAAGCCATTTAATAATCCCCCAAATACAGCCCGTACTCCTAGCGGCAGACGATACGAAACCAATTGCAACTACGATATATGACCCGATGCAAATCTTGATGCCAGCTGCGAAATGATTCAAATGGCTACAAGGACGTCCTTGTGGAACTACCTGATGGAACACCAAAGAGGATCTCATATCATTCAAGACGATGGAGCTGCATCGTGCACTCAAACCAACGCCCCACGTGTTTCTTCTCCATCTGATGATTACGCAACCATTTAACTAGCATCACGTTGCGAGAAGGCCACCACAATTAGAGAACAATGACGCGTTCATGTACTGCACTTATTCTTAAGCCAAAGCCCGTGAACAGATCGTGATAAACTAGAACCACCGCTTGCCATGCGGTTTCCCACTTCTGCCGTGTTAGCCAGTTGCAACAAAAGTCACCTAGCAGGCTCGCCCTTTCGCGTGGAGGCTCCACACAGCTTTTGCATATTTCGCGTTGGCTACGTACAGCGCATAGAAGCCAGGAACCAGTGAGCTTGGTGCATGTAGCACACTTGCTGCAAAAGCGCGTGACCCCATGGTCACAGGAGGTTTCGGCACACTGCAGGCGCAGAGGCGCGCACAAACGGAAAACGCGCACAGCGCGCACAAACACAAGGGCTTTATCGTTCCAACAAATACGGTGTACACACGTATCGGCAGACTGCGGTGATCTGCGCTAACGGAGCCAAAACCTTGTAAAAAATACAAAATAGTCCATCTGGCTCACGGGGCGCACTTCCCGGATCGCCGCTTGTAGACAAGCCAGCGAGAATAGATTATCAGCAACTTGAACGTCCATTAACCAGGGCAACCTGCACCACAATGGCTACTGAAGGCTATGAGAAGGTCCTTGGAACATTCTCCCGCATGACGGATAACCTGAAACATGTCCGTGACACAAATGCAATCTGCACCCACAAAGAACACAAACCAGCTTAACTAATCTCGCCTGAGAAACAAAGCTTTCATTCTTGCGAGCAATTCTATTGCGGACTTAAAGGATTAGTGTAGGCCTTATCATCGAGGGTGGGCAATGCTTTCTTATTTTATTTCACCGTATACCAACGGTCATAATGCACATCGGCGGTAATCGCCACCGTTGCTTGACATTCGCCACAAATTACACCGTTATCGCTGCAGCCCTCTGCCGCGTATTACCCAAATCTGCCTCCTCACCCATTAAGCGAGGTCATTTTCAAAGCCAGCCTTGGTGTCCCGACGTCTTGCAAGCACACAGTGCAATGCCACAACACCCTTTTTCCAGAACATATCAAAGAGGAACATGAGTCGCTCAAGACGAGCTCTCACGCCTTCTCGTACATTACCTGCTTAAATATGCACACATGCAGATGTACCGTCGTGTGTGCTCCCGTACAGGCTGAAACATAGCAGCAGCCATCACTACGCGGAAGTGAATTCGCTTCGAATATTTCAAACTTGCTACGAACTTTTCGACATGGCTAGCGCAGAGCGTTACCGCCGTTGTAGCCCATTAGTATGTGCGTACTGCCTGTCGAAACGAGCACGCGATAGCAGTGGCGGAGGAGGAGGATTCTCAACAACGTCGCCGTAGACGCGCGTGTGTGTAACCCCGTACTATTCACATTCAGGCTCAGCACCATTTCTTCAAATGCTCTGTATGCCTTTGTCGGCGGAAGGGACTGATTTCAACTACGGCAAACGAACCAAGCCCTTAAACCCACAGCAGAGAGATGAGGTTGGCTTCTGTGGGTGCCCTTGTTGAATCGCTGCTCGCTGGAGGAGTAACAAGAATGGAAAATGCTCCGGGCGCATGTGAAATATCATGCCAGTGTTGACCTTCGCCATGCCTTTTCTTCATCTCTGCCTACTATCCTGGAGTGTCTGCGCAGCTTGCCGTGATATACCGAGATTAAACAAAAACCAGTGGCACATTCATAGGCTGCATACGCTCGCGTTTGACCACTCTCGCCTAAGCCGAGATACCTGCCTTCGCCAGAGGATCCGCTCTACCTTGCGTTTCCCAACAAGCACACAATGAACTACATTTCGCGCGTCCTTTTGTACAATCGCCATGGCGAGTTACCTTATGCGGGTCGCTGCCGTCTTGCTTCCAGAGACTCGCCCTCAGTTATCCTCTTTCTCCACTGGATACAAACCATAATGCATAAGTGAGCTGGTCGTCAACATTACTATACATTTGGGGCAACTCTCCCCGTAGTTGCTGCTGCCCTCTACCATGTTTTGTGCCGAAGAATACCGTCGTACCGGTTCAGCGAAACCACTTGGAATGTCACGCCCAGCCTTGCATGTCTACATTGGGGCGCCAAAGCATCCTGGCACAGTCCACATCGAAAACAAGCACTGTGAAAGCAAAGCATGCTTCCACTTCTCCACCCACCGCAACTGCATGAAAAGGTATGCATGCGCATGTGCGGCAATGCCTGCCATCATACAGCCTGGACCCCAACATTATCCACAACCGCGAACAGCGGATGTGTTTGTTTTTAAGAACATGCATGATGGGCGAAGCAGCTCGCGATCTAAACACAGGTCTCGCCACGCTGCGACTGTAGGCACCCTCACACACGTTACGAAAGCAGGCGATGCACACACATTCAGGCGTGCTAGAGCCCCTCCAAATACTGCGCATGCTTCTAACGGCAAATAGCACTGCTTTCATCCAGATCAAACGGGCCAACCCAAGCTGTTTACAAATTGAAGAACGAAGCAGATTGTTGCACGGGATATCCTTGTCGGATGGCGTCTTGTTGGAGGAATTACCAGAATCAAAAGTGTTCAAGACGTGCGGAAAATATTATGAGCATATAGACTAATGGCGTGCTCTCACTTTGCCTGTACTTGCAAGGGCCGCACAATGAGTTACGGGTTCCGCGTTCCTTCGTGCAAACGCCATATGTATTTACATAGTCCTGACCGCGCCGTTGGCCTGGGCCGGCTTCTCGCTATTCTCTTTACTGGCGCAACACCTACCGCCACGCGTGGCGGGACTCGTCATCAATACACATTAGCGTTTGATGAAAATGTGACACTTTGTGTCGCCACCTCATATAGCGCCGCCGAAAGACTCCTTCCCTGTACATACCCAAGGAGAGTACGGTTAACGCCACGCGTAGTGGCTTTGTTAATCCGGAAGCATGCAACAATGCATCCATGCACGTTTTCGGAGAGCCTGAGACGTGCATGTGAGCCTAGCCGCGCGATGCGTTTCGTTCCCGTAACAACCCCAGAAGCCTTCGCTCCGGCGAGGCCGTAGACGCGCGCGCACAAATTCCATGCCCCCATGATGCTAACAAGTGCAGGCCTCGAACTCCCATACAAGTGCTGCGGGTACTCCTGCAGCGAGACAGCACTGATTTCAGCCAGGACACAGCAAAACAGTCGCACGGTATATCCCAGTGCATGACGATGCAACTGGCTGCCTGGGAGGTCCTGTTCTGATGGCGTCTTGTGGATGACTAGCGAGGCTCTAAACGGCTCAAGACGTAACAAACACGTATCCTGTAAAAACGCCAAGGCGCCCTGTATTACGTTAGCGTCTGTTGATCATGCAGAGATGCCACCAACGCTTGCCGCCAGTCGAGTAGCAACAAAACACATCAGTGACCCATTCATAAACTGTACGCATGCCTACAGCAAAGCGGCTCATCTACAATCGAAGCGCCAGTAGCATTCGCCTGCGATACGGCCTCTACCTTGTTTTGTGCAAGCGGTGCGAAGATCTGCACAATTCGTGTTGGTCGTGCCTCGGTGGAGGCCACCCCTTCTGTATTCCCGTGCAACGCAGGGCAACTGCCATCATCCGCAAACAGTGTGGGCGTCAATTACGCCAAGCTTTAGCAACAAATTGCCCCGTCGTAGCCTTTGCCTTCTATCACATGTTACGCACATGTACTGCCCCACCAATTAAGTGAGCCGGTTTCTAATCTCAGACCAGGCCACCCGAGCTCATATTACAGATTTGGTACAAGGAGGAAATAAATGTTTATTTTCTTAAAACGAAATTAAAATTCGAAAATATGATTAAACACACTACTTTACAAATATATCTCCGCAAGTTACTATCGGCTACTTTTTTTAGAAATATAAAAAAGAATGGCGGAAAAGAGTATCCCTCGCCACTGCACACCAAAACCTACGATTTGTTCGAAAGCAGTTCCATTTCACCCTGCATTGGGCGCTCATAAATATGCCAATAGGCAGAAATACATTCATGCCTGCTCGCATACAAGCTGAAACGTAACATTACCAACGGCCGCGCTGAGCAGTTCCATTCGCCAGTGTTTCATCCATCCATCAGTCTTTCAAGGCTTGCTTTGAGCATTTCAATCTCCTGGAAGCAACGATCCTCCACAATTCTGGCACACTATTATATGCATACAGTCTGGCCAAAAGGGCACACAAGCGCAACGCTAGAGAAGGATTCGCCATACCTCGGCAGTAGGCGCTCACATACAAGCTCCATAACCCCATGGTGCTCACACCTGCTGGCCCCCGAGCTCTTCGATAAGAACAGCGGATACTCCTAGGGGCTAACCCCATTGAATACCAACGGGACTAACGAAAGAACCGCACGTGTACTAAATGCAGGACGATGCACCTGTGGTAATGGGACGTTCTCGAATGGTGTCGGAAGACAAACGAGGGTCGAAAATACTCAGGAGTATGAGCCCCGAAGCCCCACATTATTCCCGCCTGTTCTGGCTATGAAGATATGCTACAAACAGCCTGCTGCGGCAGGGCTAGCTCACAAGAATATCAGTGTACACACATACTTTGCGCCTACTCCGAAGGCTATATGGCTTGCCTAACCTCGCACAAATGGGAGCGTCTGCGTGCGCCACGACGCCTGGATTGTTTTTCTGCAGGAATCAAACGGATTTAAATCATTCATGTTGTTCACGTCGTACATCGACGTCTACCACTTGCTCTTCCCCTTCACCGACGAACAGCTGTGGTGACTGCCGATGCTGTAAGGCGTTCAACTATTAAGCGCATCTACTGCGTCATCAAGTAAACGTGGTTGTTTGCAGCGTCGAATATCTCTATCAAGCCTGTCGTCCAGAGCCAAAACTATAGTACATGCCAAAGGCCGGAACTACGCAATCAAAGCACAATCATGCCCCTTCTACCAGCGTACCTGAATAAGTTTGCACGCATGCAGACATGCATGCAGGCATGCTCTCGTACAAGCTGCAGTGCAACAGTACCCATGGCACCGCTGAGGAAGTGAAATTGCTTCAAAGGTTTCAAGACCGTTACAAGTTGTTCTATGTGTTCTACGTAGGGCACCTTGGCTACTCTGGCTTATTAGTGTTGCATACTCTCTGTCCAGCACACAATCACGACTGCGCTGGATGATTCGCCACGCCGCCGCCAGTGCAAAGAACATGCATAACCCCGTGACATTAACACATGCAGCCCTGCTAGCCTTCCGCCAAATGGTGGGAAGATCCCCGTCGGCAGACGGAACTGATTTTAACTAGGATAAAGAACCCAGCGCAATACTTAACCGAACTGCAGGATGGTCTGGCTGGCTGCATGGAGTATCATAGTGCAGTGGCGCTTTGTCAGAACACTAGCAAAAATCGGAAACCTTTAGGACAAAGGCGTACAACCACATGCGCACAGGCCCCCACGACCTACTGCCCGCTCGCCCCTGCTTGCTTGGTTGGGTCGTAAGTAAGACTTCCCCGTAAGGCGCAGAAATCGAAAGAAAACACTCTGCAATGAGGTAGGTGTTCCGCGTTCCTTTGCCAAGCCGGAATAATAGATTACACGACTTGTCTTATCCGCGCAATCAGCTGAGTCTGCGCGCCGCGACTCCCCCTTTCTACAGTAAAGGCGCCACAGTACATCACCGGGCTGGCCTCCAATAGTAGTAAAAGTTTGCCGAGTCTATGCGTGCCTCCTACCGAGCACTGCGCGGCACACAACCTAAGCCATCTATTCACTAGTGTGGTTCGAATGTCCCAATCTATCTCTAAAACGTAGATTGCATCGCCAAAATACCCTGCACTGGTACGTACTACACAAGGGCACTGTGGAAACAAGACCAACTCCAATTTTTCAGCACATGACTGCTCGGTCAATAGGCATGAATGCTGCCTGCTCCCGTGCAAGCTGACACGATGCGCTAAGAGCATGCGAGCATGCGTGGTGGGCAAAAGAGCGCGCGGCCACAACTACTATGGATGTTTCGCTACACTGCGGCCGCAAGCACGGGCACACGAACTGCAAACTTCCATGATGCTTACATTTGAAGGTCTCCTTGCTCCCCCAAACTACTTTATACAATCCTATCGTACACGTATACTATATGTAGTCCTATAGACGGTCCTAATTCCTAGAAGGGCCAGTACAATAACGGCAAGCCATATTCCAACTGCGCGACGATCCAACTGGGTGCACGAGAGGTTCTTGTCAAATGTTCTCTTGTTGAAAGACTGAAGTGAATTGCAGCTGTCCACGGCGTAAGCTATATACATCGTACATGAACGAAGATGCCCTGTATCCCTCAATATATGATGATCATGGGCAGATGCTACGAACACCCTGCTGCGAATTGTCTACATCGAAGCGGTATCAGTGGTGTCAGCGGCAACGTATAAATTTTTCCCGCACAAAAAGCAAAACAACTAAGCTAATCTCGCCAAACCAGTTGCGTTCACGTGCGTCACGACTTTTGCCTTCTTTCGTGCAGCGCCGCTCGGATGTACACAGCTTATTTTGGTCGCGCTTTCGAGCGAGGTCCGCCATGCACTCTTCTCTTTCACCGCAACAACGTTTTCATCATAAAATAACTGGTCTGAACCTTAATGCTGCTTCCGTTTGGCCGCAAGCCTTCTTCCTATCACGTATTCTGCACATATTCTGCTGCACCAATTAAGTGAGGTAATTTCTAGTGTCAGACGTATTGCAGCGTCCAAATACACCCCTCCCCAGTACGTTCGAATAAAAGCGACTCAATAAGGCACAACCCCACTTTGCGTTGCAGTGCACGCCCATAAATATGCCCGCATGCGGATATGCATTCATGCCGGCTCTCATACATGCTAAAATGTAACAATACCCAGGACCACGCCGTGGAGGTGAATTTGCTGGGAATGTTTCAAGCTCGCTACAAAGTTCTCCATTTGCTCTACGCAAGACATTCCCGCATCTCTGGCCTAATATTCGGTGCATACTGCCTGGTGGAAAGAGCATGCCATCTTAGCGGTAGAGGAGTCGCCACACAGTGCACAGCACCACAACGCACACACATACGGGTCTCCTAGCCCTATTCCAGATAATGGGTCGGCATATAGAACCTTCTCAAACAAGGGCAAACGAAATCAGCCCAAGATTTGCTCGAAGTACAGGATGGTGCAACTGGATGCATGAGCACTCCTTGTTAATCACTACTTGTCGGAAAACCAAAAATAGTTGCCCGTGCCTCCCTCGCTGGAGCACTACGAACGACTTGCCATGCGATAACGAACTCAAAAGAAAACAGTCAAGCTGCACATACTCCGAGCCCGGAAGAGCTCATGTAATTTCGCCAAAGTAAAAAGATCCGCCTACACTATGGCGTCCTGATTATTTTGTATTACCGAACAAATGCACAATGCGCTAGATATCCTGCGCTTTTTTGTGAGTGTGCTAGGCTTCTTCACACAATGATTATTGAAGGAGAACCCAACCCGAACCTGTCTTTTGCCATTCCCTTACTCTGCAGAAAAGGTACCTTCCCCCGTCTACCTTCTGCCCGTCAGTACAACTGAATCCTTGAATGAAATCACCGTGGCGTTCCTGCAGTCGGTGTCGCGTTGCATACATACGGCAGCGGCAACTACGTGGAACAGTTCATAATGTTCCGCTCTGTACCGCAAATGCACACTCCAGCGCCGAAATACACGACTCCTGTGGATGGTGAACAAGGGCAAGACCAGCTTCCACTTCATCTAACGCTCCACGTCCATAGTTCGGCACACACAAGGAGATATACATCCGTACCTGCCATCATATGCCCGACGACGCTAGCAATACTCATGCCGTACAAGGACATGGAATTTCTACTAAGGCCATACTCGCTGGACAACCCAACGCGCCGCCGCAACAACAGAGAAGGCGTCGCCACACGGCGAACGCGAATGCGCGCACACGGACTGCATAACGCCATGAACCTCATACATGCTGCCCATCTAGCGCTCCTCTAAATTCGGCATAATCTGTCTCGCCGAGACTTATCATAGTGCAGAAAGACCTCTACCCACAGGGCCCAAAAAACGAGCACACTGGAAACAGGGTCAGCACCTGCCATCAGACGCCCGAAAACATCGGCAATACTCATACCATTCAGGAAAATATGGAACGTTTACTCAGGCCATACCCGCTGAACAAGCCACCGCACCATAGCAACGACAGAGAAGGCATCGCCACACCGCTGAGACGTAGATGCGAACACACGGCTGCATAATGCCAGCGACCTCACACGTGCTGGGCTAATAGCGCTCTGCTAAATTCGGCGCATGCTGCCCATCTAGCGCTCCTCTAAATTTGGCGTAATCTGTCTCGCCGAGACTTATCATAGTGCAGAAAGACCTCTACCCACAGGGCACAAAAAACGAGCACACTGGAAACAGGGTCAGCACCCACTTCATCTAGCACTCCACATCCATAGCTCGGCACACATGGACATACATACCCATGCCTGCCATCATATGCCCGAAAACATCGGCAATACACATTCCATTCAGGAAAATATGGAACGTTTACTCAGGCCATACCCGCTGGACAAGCCACCGAGCCACAGCAACGACAGAGAAGGCATCGCCACACCACTGAGACGCAGATGCGAACACACGGCTGCATAATGCCAGCGACCTCACACGTGCTGGGCGAATAGCGCTTTGCTAAATTCGGCGTATAGGCCTATGGGTTGACGAGGCTGACTGCAGCCGGGGCAATCAAACCACGTGAAAACTGAATGCTCGTTGCAGGCGGATACAGATATCTGCACGGGGAGCCTTACGGAATCGCTCCTTCCTGCCAGACGAACAAGAATAGAAACTGCCTCAGACGGAATTCGAACAAAACATACATGCAGATCAACAGCTTTCTTTCCGTCCGTCTTTGCCTACTACGTTGGAGTCCTGCGGATACTCTGTCGTGAGATGCCAAGCTAGAACGAGAACCACTGGCACGTTCGTCACACACTGCACCCTCTCCGTGCCGAGAAGGGCTCAGCCAACAAGTCTAAATTTCCCGCTGCACTACGCATTCCGCATTGTTCTCCGTTGGCTAGCATTTACGAGACGGATGTGGAGCTGTGCATGTTTTCAAACGCCAAGTGAAGCCATACAATTCATGTTTGCCGCGTCGTGGGCTCCCCGGACGGAGTCCCTATACCCTTCCCCGCAAAATAAATATCACCATACATAACAGCGTTGGACGTCAGTTCTAATGCACCTTTGGTGTGAATATCCGCGTAGCCGCTGCTGCCTGCGCTGCACATCTGCTGCGTCGTCGGTCCAGTGCGATCGTTTGCAGCCCCTCATTATGTCTCGCCATCATATTGTAGAAGGACCCTTTCGCATAGGAGACGAAGGAGGAGGATACTTGGAGCACATTTGGCTGCCTGTTTTTCTAAGACTGTCACTCCACAAATGGGCATTCAAGCAAAAAGGCATCCATACCTGCCATGAGGCAGTGGGAAACGTAGCAGCGCCCATGTCAGCCACTGGTAAAGGCGTGCACCTAAGTGCATACTGGCTGGCGAAACGCAGGACGCGATCGCAACGGCAGAGGAGATCCCCCATACGGAGGCCGTGAAAGCTAGTGCAGAAAGCGAGCGCATATACTACAAAGCCCCGCGAGGATCGCACATCTAGGGCCATTAGCTTTCCGTGAACAGTTGCGCACACCCCTATTGGCTAAAGGAACGGGGAAAAAAAAGCGGGCAAGCTGACAATACAGCAGTGTGCATGCAAGGCTCTGGTCGAATCGCGCTTTCGCAGAACGACAAAGGCCAAAAATGTTCGAAGCCTACAAAACTAATCACATTCGTGCAAACCGTGGCCCTTCCCGCTCCTTAATGACATACCCATAAACTGCACCTACTCCGAACCCAGAACTCCTCGACTATATGGCGTAACTAAAACCAAAGCTCTGTGCCTCGGGTTCTGCCTTATTTTGTGCCACTCAATAGCTACACAATGAGCTACAGGGTCACCGTCCTTGTTAGTAGATACCATTTGCATTCACATACTTTGTTTTGCTCGTGGAGGCAGCAGAGGCCTGTCGCTATTCCCTTGTCGGCAGTACAATCATCATTATATCAAACCCGACTGGCCATCGCCACTGCTAAATGCTTGGCACAGAATACCCCGTACTTTCTGCCGCCCCCCACAATGCTTTTTTCCCCGTATACTGCCTGGAATCGGTTGAAATGCTGTAATCTGTCACACAAACGTATAACACTTCACGGAAAATTCCCGCCTCAGTATGGACGAAAAACCCATGGTCAAGGAAAAGCGAGCCCTTACCTCCTGTAGGACACAACAGCTACCGGCACAATTCATTCACTGCGAGCGCACCGCATTGCCCCCTCAGCGAATCTCCGTCCCCATACTCATCACGTCCAGTGCGTACATTCGCTTCATCTGGTCGCCTAAAGCGACTGGTATGTATACACGGGTCACAGGAAAAATCGTTGGCATTTTTTGTGGAACAGCGCAGCTAATGCTACACACCACACGCCTTGAATAGACCCCGTGCTGTCTCGCGTGACGACTCCAATGCATAGCTTTGCTGCAGGAAACAGAAAAAAAAAAGAAAGGAGTTTTCGAGGCCTGCCGAAACAAGCAAATTTGTTCAACCCGTGGCCTTTCCCGCTCACCCCTGCCTAATGGGTTGGTGAGCTAGCTAGTAATCAACTGCCACGTGCCTTACCTCCTGTAGAGCAAACCAGCTACTGCCATACCCCATATACTGTGAGCGCACCCTCAGTGAATGTCTACCCCCACACTTACCACTTTCAGTATTTGCATTCGCTCCATCTGGTCGCCTAAAGCCACTAGTATGTATACACTGGCCACAGGAGAAACCATTGACATTATCTTTGGAACGGCGCACCTAATGCTACACCCCACAAACATTCAATGGACCCAGTGTTGTCTTGCTCTACGGTTCCAATGGATAGCCCTGCTACAGGGCATGAAAGTAGCTTATACCGACCGTGTCTACAGAGAAGCCACAGAGGCCACTGTACGCACGTTCTGCAAAACACCATATCCACTGACACACATAATACATTGTGAACGAAGCTTAATGCTGTCTCTATGAGTGTCTGTTGTTGTACTGAACAGGTAACATCCAAGAGCGAAGAGGGGTTAGGCAGCCGCGGTGTAAATGAGGCCTGCATGGGCTACCCTACACACTTTCTGTGAAACATGGCATTGCCAGGTCTGTAGCGCAACCGCTGGACTCACTTGGTTTCCTTCTGTGGGCACTTTGGGCAAAATACAGAATATGCTTCGGCCCATCATTGTACAATCGCCTTAAAGCTATTTCGCGAAATATCAACGTCAGTTTGCCAGACATAAGCTTTACGCATGCATTTGCAGACTTTGCATTCCCTGAGTATAGTAAGCTTTGTTCGGCCCTCTACAGACGCCCTGCAGTAAACAAAGTCTCAGCTCAACCCGACACACTGGCCTCGGCGTCCTCGGCTCAGCTGAAAGTATCTGTAGTTCTCCATAGCCGGCATGTCTCAACAATGTGCTTACGAGCTGTTTTATGCGGATGCCCTTCGCATGGAGCTTAAATCACTAAGATGTTAAACTGGCGTTCAAATGAACATTCTACGGCTACCAGCGCATGCAATGTACACATTCTGAGGTATATCAAGTATTCCAAAGCATCCACATGCACCGAGACATTTAACCTTTCCGTGTTCACAAGCTAAAAATAAAAATGAGTTTCTAAACGATGAGTTGCCGATCCTGAGTTCGTACAGTCTGCAGATGTGGCGGGAATTCGCTTGAACGCACACAAATCCAGAGCGAGCTTCAATGGTGGCACACATGGCGGTGAAATGCTTATCGAATTCGGAGTTAGCTGGTTCTCCTCGAAATGCGTCGAGGCGCAGCTATTATTAGTATATATTTGATTAGGTAAAGCACTATATATAATATATAGTATTGTATGAATAACACAATGATTTTTATATAAACTAATAATACCAAAATGCGTTATACAAACAATAAGTGAGACTCTTGGGGAGAATCTCAAGGGCCCAGCCCTTAACTTTCTGTTCACTATTGAAAGAGCGCGCAGGCGGAGCGCTATCCCGAATCGCAAGCCCTTGCTCTGGGGCGCTTGAACTGCAAATGACCAGCAGCACATCTCACCCAGATTCGGGGGAAGGTTCTTAAAATTGTGGCATATGCTTCTTGGTGCTTCGGACGTACCAGCTAATTTCAGACATAAGCAGGGGCGCCCACCACTTACACTTCTACGCTTTCCACACCGGCAATTTCAACCCTAGTTCATGAACGCTGTCTGGCTTGAGCTCCTTGCACTCGCACGGTTTCCTCAGTTTTGCGTGCATACCAGTACCTATAGAGCAGTTCTAGGGAATAGCGTAAGTACGCGAGCTGCGCACTGTAGTGCAAAGACACCGTCCTAATGTGGAATTGCATTTGAGCTCGATTCTCTCTCAAACATTCGTTTAGGACCCAAATCAGCAAGCGCTGCACTCAATGGTCATGCAGAGGCATCCGCCCACCTGCGCTGCACAGCGTGGACATAGCATTGGGGAACGGTTATACGGCCAGCCTCAAAATGCACTTACATATTGCTGAAAAGCAGGCGACAAACTAAAAATCCACCAAATCTCGACCTGAGCCAGGTGTGTGCACGTTGCTTCTGATGCCTTTGCAGGGCCTCTCCTGATACAAGTAAGCGTCGGTGGCGATGACGCAATGATTCTTTCGGACAAATTCGGGACCAGGCAACACGCGCTCGTTCCCGTAAAGTGTTGAAGCCCTGCAGCTATCTTCCAAGACATACGGAACTTTAGTTGCGATGCTGAAGACGAAGTAATCGTGTTGCAAGTCGAGAACGGCTCATGCTTGCAACTGCTGCTTCGCATGCCTGTGCGAGTAAATCCCCCGTGCGTGCATAGAGCTTACTATTTTGTTTAAGTAGTGATACGTCACTGCAAAGCCCCAGGAATACAGCCACCAGTAAGCCAATCCTCACTACGGAAGCCAGCAAGCAACGCAAAGTACAAGCGGACGGTGGCAAACTGGTTGCAGCCCGGCAACGGAAGCTCGCAGCGCTTATCTAGTAAACACCAGTGAACAACCCTGCGAATGCTAACTTCACACTGGACCAACCATGTTATCAGAGACGCACTCAGGCTGACTAGCGTACCGACAAAAGATTCACTGATATTCCTGGTGCACGCAGCAGCACCTATTTCCGCTAGCCGCTAGCTTTCTTGCGAAGGGCCTTCGCTAGCCTTGGATGGACCTTACACACCGTAAACTTGAATTTCCCTTAAATGGCAAAGGCTCGCTGGCGATTCGTCATTTGCACGGTGTAACAAATGTTAAGGCGCGTCTGCCAATGAAATGCAGATGCTGTCGGTACGGAATAAGAAAACAACGATCCAGCCCTCAGGACCTTCACTGTCATAGCCCAACTACGCAAACACCAAGGTTACGAGAACCATGCACCGTAAGTCAGCGCCACGACCAGACTCCTAATGTTGCATTGCTGCAAGAAACTTTCTAAGGCATACTCGACGCAAGCCGTTAGCAGCCCCTTGCACATCTGCTGGTACTAGGGGCGCGTCGCCCCACGGCTTCTTGATCATCACACCTTGCCTCGTCTTGCTTCAAGCCGCGGACCCCAATGTGCGTGTCAAGCCAGTGTACTGAAGATGCAGGGCCGCAACGAATGTTTGGGAAGTGGGATGGAGGCTAAGATCGAGCTGATGCAGGCCTACTTTCTGTATGCATAAACCATTGCAAGCATACCGCTAGCCTGGTGACCTGTCAAGTCAAATGCTTGAGGCAACTAGCAACATATGTCAGCTGTTCGCAGACCACCGTTTTGCAAACATCAAAAAGCGCACCCGTATGAATGCATCTACAGCAGCGCTTAACAGACAAATTCTCCTGCGTAAATGCGGCTGAGGACGGGTTCTGTTGGTTGTCGCAGAACACTGTCACGTCCTGTGCTAAGCAGCTTTCCATCGGCTCGCAGAGCCTCCAATTACTGCAGGCTTCCTTAGTTAAACAATGTGCACAAGTATGACAAGTTGTTGACGTTTAGCAAGTGGCACCAGCTCGTTCTGTATAGCGGACGCACACACCTCCGTTTAGGCTTTTGGTCCACCGACCAGGCTATGACGTGCAAAAACCGATCCAATGTCTTTGCCCTAAACGTCGAATGTACGAAGCTGGGAAACCCTGCTACAAAGGCGATGTTCCTGTCAACTAAAAGAATCACCGGTATGCTTTCCGCAGACCCTCTGCAGACCCCTCCCGAGCTAAGGGTTGTACCTGCATCTCTCTCACTGCCATGGCAGTGCAGTGCCATCTGCAATCGGCACCTATCTCTCTGTCCCGCCGAGCTCTTCACATTCACTTTTTGTGATAGTGCTTTATTGGCGCACGAGCAGTTGCTGGTCCCTAACTCACCTATGCTGCTTTGGGCTGGCGCAGATCCCCCTTCTCAATTGTTGGGTTCCTCATTTGCGCCACCCCTTGTACGCTACTGAACTCATGTAGCTCGCCACTGTTACACATTCCAGAAGACAATAATCACTTGTACTGTGTGCAGCAAAACGTGCCCTCTCCTATTCGCTAGGCAGAGGTACCGACCCCAAATCAATTGCCACCTAGACGTGCTGATGTCTCCCTGACTGCGTTGTCTGCTCATCGGCATTGCCGAAAAACCCGCGAAGGCTGCATACGTTTGCAGAAAGCTTTGCAGCATCAAAACCGTAGCTCACGTGCGACTTGCCCTGAGATGTTTGGTTGTGAATCCTGTACAAGCACTGGACACCAACCCTCCAATAGTCAAAGGTTTCGGAGAGGTCGACTAAGCCCTGATCATCAAGCTCCGGCCGACAGACAGCTTTGCTCAAGACGTACTAACTATTTTGTTGCATCAGGCAGCGCTTATTCCCCTCAGCCACTACGCAACAGGAATTAAAACCAACGCCCATCTTCTTCTTTCTCACAGAGGACCTTGGCTGGCTCTCGCCAAGGCCAGGCGCATCGTAAACTCCAACGCCTAATGAAGGGCACTACATGCAGGAGGAAATACTTGCTGAATTCATTAGACCATAGAAACATCAGATCCGCCTTACACCACCACATATCGGTGTGCAGCTGACGCATCTTTTAAAATCAAGGGCAACGAGCAACAAAAGCACACAAATACACACGAACCTACTATTGGTATCCAACCCGCGGTGTGTGAAGTGCTATCACACACACACACAGCAAAGTTAAGACCCCACAATGATGCAGGTACGGCAAGCACACGGCAATGCTGCAGCTTGCATTAAGAGTCACAGACGTGCAGGACGTCCGTAAGGGCTTATCTATGTACGCCTACAGGTTGTAGCACAGTACACGATTCCAATGGATATTAAGATATAAAAACAGTTCTGGCAGCTTACGCGGGCCCCCGCCGCCTTAGCGTGCCCGGGAACAACATCATTCTTTCTTGGTCACGCATTTCTAGCTCCCATATCGGCACTCAACATATTTGCTGGAGGGCAACAGCTTAAGAAACATGTGGCATTTTCTACACGCGAGCGAAACCCTCATCCACAGCACGCATACGCGATGCAACGTCGCTGCCCAGATGTTTCAGCTTAGCGTTTTTGAAACTCGCTGCCAACACGGCAGTAGGACGCCGTTCCAAAGCCTCAAACATTTTGAAAGCGACTGGCGTACTCCCTGATCAACGCAACAGGACCAGGTTTAGCCACACCACAGATGGCCGCAGTTTGTTTCCTAAAGAAGCAGGCCAGTTCTACGTCTTACATAGGTGTATGCTCACATACCGGATCATGCAGCGAAAATGTACTAAACCTTGAAAACCAGCTACAGCGCAACCAGAATTGCTCCACGAAGTAGCAATTAACAACTGCCACTTCCCGGAAGGTCACTAGCAGCCCACAACGCATGCACCGCTTAGTGCAAGCCACGGGGGAACACAGCGCTGGGCGCTTCCCCTTCGGCACTGCTATTATGCCAAGGTGTCAGGAAAGATTGACGCCTTCATGGGGGGCAGTCTTGTGAGAACTAGACAGTTTTAGGCCACTGCGCCAAAGCCTCTACCAGAAGTGCTTGCTGCAACAAGGCTCAACTACGAACAAATAGAGCACTATGTTGGATTGCGCAGCCAGTCATGGCTCGAATACTAGGCCGCAGCCCCAGGAAGGCGAATTTCGCCGTACATAAGGCTGTTTGTTGTAGGCGGATGCTCCAACTGTTTTCCCGTAAGTCAACACTGGCACTCTACTGCGCATTGCGTTAAGTGAATGCTGCCTGAGCAGACTATAGGCAGAGTGTCAGGCCCTATCCTGCAAATAAAGAATCAGTCTACGCGAATATTCGGCGGTCGCAGATATCTCAGAGATGTATTCCCATATCAGAGCAAAACAGCCGCCGCTAAGACCTGAGCAACAGCGTCGCGGAGTGCCTCGAAGGAAAACATGCATGTTTCATATGCCTATCGACGCATGCAGCGCGAGTTATCCACAAATTCGTATGCACGCGGGTTGTAGGGTAAGGGAGATGAAGGCGCAGAACACTGCATTATTTATGCAGTGGCCTTGGCTATAGCTGGTGGCTGCCGCAAAACTTTTACAGCAAACAGCCGCAATGTATTGAATGTCAAGGATGCATACATCAGCTGTGTTTGCTTGACAACCAAACGCTCTGGCAGACCTTACCAAGCCAAACACCAGCCCCGACCTTTACGTTCAATGTTCATTCAAGCATCTGCATGCACAGCATACACAAGCCGTACACGTCGCACAGCCGCACGCGCCTATCCCCTTATTTGGATTATGCCTCTTCCGTCATTCACGCCTTGGCAGGTGCGATGCCTAACCCAATCATGGCAACAGGGTTTAAGGGCAGATCGGGTCCAAAAAATGTGTATCAAAGCGCCGTTATACATCACTCTTGAGAGTACCGAAGGAGTGCGCTGTCAAGCCGAAAAATCCCTCTCTATTCCTGCTAGGGGATTTGTTCCTAAAATCGTGCATGTATCGGAATGCATATCTTTGCCTATTTGCACACTAAGCGCGCAATAGCGTGCACTGGCGACAGACACGGCTTATCGGCCATGAAACCCCACTTTTACCCCTAGAGTAACCAAGAAGCAGCTGCCTCAGGCAGGGGCTGATTTGCAGTCGCTTTTTGTTGAAAAGCGGACATGGTGAGGAAATTTTCGGAAGGTACTCCAGACCCTATGCACCCTCCCCCAGCCTTGTACTCTCGTGGAACAGATACGGTGCATGCAAAGTGCTCCTTCAAAAAAGCTAGGGCAGAGCCCCACCGTCCTGTAACGGTGTGCAAATGAAAAATATTTGGCTCCGTTTTAGCATAATGGCGGGGGCAGCTAGAGGCCCAGTGCTGGCCAGCGCACAGCTTCCCGTGCCCCACACTGCTACAAAAATGCATCAGTTTACTTGCAGTCCTTCAAATGCATGCTCTGCACGGTACCAGACACAGGCACAGCCACTGGTTGATGCCCATACAGATATCTGGAGCAGCGCTGCCTGCAGAATATGCTTGTGTCATGACGGCTTTGCTCTTACCACCGCCTGCATATGCCGTTCACGACTTTCCAAGCCACTGTCCTTGGGTCCTGCATACTTCCTGAGCACGGGGGTGCGTGAGCGGAGCAGTGTCTCCCTCTTCTGGCCTTTGCATATTTGTTTCCCCCTTGCTCAGCGCCTTAGCAACAGCTTGCAGAGCCGTTTTGCTTCCCGCTGATTAAGAACTGATGCAGTGATTGCATGGTAAACCCATAAACGTTTCCTGGAACTGGAGGCTTCCATTTGGGGTTCCGCTTTAACGAACCCTCCAGAAAGCAGTATGAAAGCTATGACAGCAGGCAAGTACTTTGCTGTTTCATTGGCACCGTTCACTGCGCTGGAAGCCGCAACAGATAATTCCGCCGTCTCCTCTTCAAATGGTCATCATTTCATTTATTCACGCTTCTGTGCTCGGTGGGTGTATATTACTAGGCAGATAACATCATACAAATATTAATACTGGCGGCTTGTGGTTGAATAGAGCATCCTGGTAGATAGAAGCGTTGCCCGACTACACGCAACAGCGTGTTGTCTTAAAGTGTTGCTATAATGAATTCATCGTTCATTGGCTTTGCCGTGGCCGTTCGCAGGGTTTCTCTACGGCTTGAACAGCGACAAGGAGGGTTGAAAGAAAACATGTGCAATTCTCTCATTTATTCTTAAGTAGGTTGAACATAATCATAAAGGATTCCCTGTAAAGATAACTAAAAGCATGTTATAGGACACCAGTGTACAATTTAAGTAACACTCTCGGTGCACTGGAACACGCACAGGTACACCTATATCCAGGCAAGCCCATCAGAGGGTTGTTCTCGAACACACTATTCCCTGCGCTTCGATCGCCTCTCAATTGCCTACAGGAGGCTTGCCGTACAAGGCCAATTCACAGCTTCCGTTAATTTCCTTTGCACCGGCCCCCCTAGGGTACGCAAATTGCACTGCCTTAGCCTTTCAGCTTCAGCGCTTGTGAGGGAAATCGCCACCAGAGCGCTAACACACTGAAAAGGCTGAGGTGCTAAGCGCCGGGCCGGTTCAACGTGTGAGTTGCACCTGAAGTGCTTGTTTACTGCAGTATTCCACACATTCCAATTCTCGTGATAAATGGACAACTGAGAAGCACACCTCGTGCAGCAGGGCGGCCCAAACCAAAAACATATATATAGGTATATCGCCAGGAACCCTCCAATCTTCTACAGATCAATCCAATATAGCAGCCGCCATTCACTCGCCAGAGCAATGAAACACCGCTCATTGCCTTCCCTTGCCACGGAGAATACTTCCTATAGCCAGCAAACATCTTCACCAATGTGCAAGCACAGTATACTCCCTCCTCTCTGACAGCGCAGGCGTTGAGCCTCCCAAAAGCCCTCGTAAACATTCAATATATTGCTTCAAGGGTGGCTCTACTACGGCGCCAGCATCGCCTTAATAAGACCCACGCCTTTACTGCCACTGGCTAAAAACGCCACGCAGTTGGCATAAACAAAGCAACGCCTGCATAAAGGAATCTGAGGCCAAGCTATGCTTCCCGTGCGGGTTCGTAAACGCATGACAGTCAACATGATACCACTACGGGGTCTTGTTAGATGAAATATAAAAAGGAATATAGCACAGTGGTATTATCGTTGCACCCTCAAGGACAGCCCACACCCATTTAGCAAAGAACTATTCTTTGGTTCTATAATATGTGGGTGCTGGCGCACCTCATCAAGCGATCAGGGAAATAAGCAGATATGATTGCATGCAGCCAACACGCCTATGCTCTCCGTTTCTGCCTTCATAGCGTCCTTCCATATGGCGGCAGTCGACTGTAGTTGAGTTGCAGTAAAACGTACAGGTCAAATCTATCTAAGTATAATAATAATAAGTAATATAATAATATAATAGATGGTATTTAACAATATCCCCGACGGGCCCGCCTGCCGGATGCGCAATATGAATACGGAATACCTCTTCTGTAACAGCGCGCCAGTTCATGAATTTACTATGGTTTGATGTATAGATCTATTTCCTACAAAGCTAGTAAGAGCAAGCCTCTATGAAGTACAGCCACATGGCAGTTCCTTACAGAGCCCTCCTTCAGCACGAGAGGCAAAAGGGCAGATACCTCTGCGCATGCAAGCTAATATTCCTCTTAGGAATACGGGATTTATGAAACTCTGAGCCCAAATAATTCTATAAATGCTGGTGAGGGATGCCTAAGTGACTACAACAATCGCCATAAACACAACACAACACCGCCTTTGGCTGAAAGAAACGCTCTTCTTTTTCTTCCAAATTAATTGACCGCCTCTCTAAGACTCTGGGCATCTAGCCGTCAGCTGTCTCCCCCATAGTATTGAACCTACACTCTAAGGCATATATGACTCTGGAGATTGACCCCTTTCTCTCGTTTTCTCTCTCCTCCTCTTTTCTCTCTAACGGGAATGTAAAAAATATTCCGCCCTCTTTATGTGCGCATTGCAGACTACCGAGGCAATGTTCTTCAGAACAAACTACAGAAATACTTCGTGGGCATGTCTCAAGCATTTATCGAATAATTATATATCCCAACTGGCATCTTTTGCTTGCCAGCTAATAAGCCGTTACGGCAACCATGGAAGGACCCCCAAATGCCACGTATTCTTTTAACCCGCTTAGCAAGCTGACGCCACATATTCTTTAAACTGCCATGGAATGCGAATACCACATATTTTTTAAACAGCGTTGGAAAGCTAATGCCACATATTCTTTAAAGAAAATTGGAAAGCTAATGCCACGTATGCTTTAAACCATCCTAGAGAGCTAGTTCAACTCAGTATAACCCCCATCTTCCTCCTCCTACCCTTTCCGTTCTGAGTCCTCTTTAACAAGGCATTTATGGGCTAAGTGGGCCCACCGAGCTGATGACGCATTTTTGCCCCTTTATACTTTCCTCTAACTCCACTCGCCATCTCGTAAACCTCAACATCTACTAGCAGCCCAATTCACCCCGTTAGTTACCACCCTATAGTGAGACCGTCAGAAACCTAAGTGCTAGAGACTGGCAATATTATTTCAGCACTTTTTCAAAAAAAAACACGTCACCATTCAACAGCCAGCAATGGTGTTTGGCGTGTCAGTGAGCCTTAAGAAGGAAGGTCTTGTGAATTCCCATATGCGACCTTACACGGCTGACTATCGGTGCTGATATTTCTACCATTCAAGCAGAAACAGAGCCTTATTGGTTAGGTCCTTTCTTCTCAAGAATCTCCTGTAGACTTTGCCCGTTTGCTGCGTCTGCCCTTTTTGTTTCAACAGCCTCAGCCGAATTTTTCCAACTCAACCAGCCCACGGCGCCGTCTGTCTCTGAAACCTTATGCAATTTGGCTTCTTAAGAATATGGATTCATGGATAGAGCCAGAAAGATCGGGTGGAAGCCGAGGATTCAACTTTTACGCGAGAATATTTGCGACGCAGGCTCAATACGATGTTTGTGCGATGCAACTTCAATGCGAGAAGAAGGCTGAGGAGTCAGCAGCTGTCACGAAAGCACCGATTCACTAGCCGTAAGCTTCCTTATAAAAGGCACATTCTCGAACTTCAGTGAGGGTGCAGACACCACCTAGGGGCCCAGGCTAATACTATCAAACTTGCTCGGGGGGCCCCCTTCTGTGGGCGAAGGCTTACGCTGCATGGGTCGGATGGTCCTTCTGCCAGCTTCCGTCTGTTTTCTCCCACGGTATTCGCTGTTCTGCCGGACTGTAAGGCCTTGAAGCACTGAAGATGCAGAAAAACAGCGACGAGGGTGGCGGCTATGAGAGCTGCGTTCAAGAGCCACGACCCCCTGCGGCTCCTCCTCTTTCTCGAAGTTTCACTGCGGTGAAAAACTTGTTCAGAGTCGAAGAGAAGAGCTGCCGGCGCTGGAAAGCGCTCCGCTGCTTCAGTCAGAAGCGCCGCGGCGGCGGTAAAAAGTGGGAAGAACCTGCGCATTTCACGGGTTGTTTGGAAGAATTATTCAGCTTAATAGATGTCCTAATAGACCATTCTTCCAAATTCAATGAAAATTCCGGAAAAAAACACCGTGTAACCTCAGCAGAATCCCATTAGCATGCAGATGAACGTTGCAATGGCCTGCCGGAGCGTGTTCATCATCCGACCCTGCAACAGCTGCTGTTCTTTTCAGCTCCACCCGTTTTCTTTCCTAACCGGTTTGAAGATCATGCATTTTTAATCATTATTATTTTATTTATTTGCCTAGCTCTATGAAAATGCGGTGAATATGTCGGCTGGCTCCTTCTATGCAGCGACCCGTGGAAGGTGACCGACACTATGGGTTTCCCAGTGTTTGCTCCGTCAGCTGCTCGTGTTTAAACAGAACTGCAATGAAAAAAAGTGGGATAATCCTGTGAAATTCATTTAATTACATTTTCATTGAAGAATATCCTTGCATTTTTGCAATATGCGTGTCTTTGCTTCAACCATCTGTTCTCCCCTCGTTGTATACACTGAATTGTAAGCCTGAATTTGCATTTCTGTTGCGATGAAGGCTGCCTTCTCAGCATTATTTGAATGCTGCATAGTTGTCTATTCTCTTGATGCATGCAACCACCCCCAAACCCTAACCCCGAAACGCTAAACCCTAAACCCTAAAGCCTAAATCCCAGACCCCAGGCCCAGGGCTCGGCGAGGTTTCGCAGTGTTGGAATTCGATAAATTCGCCTTCTTCTGAAAAACTTCGAAGGGGCCAATGCCTTCTTGTGAATAAAAGTTGTATTTCTGCTGTATCCTTTCTACAAACACTGACTGAGACCGCCCACTAATACCACTTCATCGGAGGATATATTTTCTTGCAACTTTAAGAAACAAGAAGCCTCAATTCACAAATCTATTGCGGCAAATATTTCTCGGAATTTTCGGGTTAGCAAGTTGTATAGACACCCGATATGTAGGGCAAAGAGATCTAAAATACATTAAAAAAAACAATAGAGTAAAACTTGGCTTTCTCGTTCAAAACCGAACGCTTCCCATATTTGTCTTCATTTCTTGAAAATGCAATTTCTTGCCGCCAACTTTGCCTTCTCTACTTTCTCTGTCTAAATTGCAAATTAGTAATAAGAGCCGTTAATTAGGAAACATATTTCCTTGTTTTTCTGCAAGGATCATTGATTTTGCAAGAAATGTTTCTTTTCTCGACATAGGCGCTGAACCCCCTGTTGCATTTATATCCCAATATTGAAGGTTTATTCATTGGCTTCTTAGGGTTTGGGTTGGGGGTTTGTAGCAGAAATTCCCATTGTTCTTTTTATCTTTTTTATTCAGCAGCGGTGTATGCAGTAAATTCAAAAATTCAGATTTTTTAGTTCGTACACAAAATATATACCTAGACAGGAAGGGACGCGCTTTCTGTATATATTTATTTGCTAATTAATGCAATACTATATAATTATATATCTAACTATATATAATGTAACATTTATTTATTTCATAAATGAAATCTGTATTTGTATGTAGTTCATTTAATAGATATTATCTACTGAAGTCATAGAGGGGATACAAATACAAAGACGAATGCTGATAGAAATATACGAATATATAAAATACAAACATATATATTTGTTTATATAAGTAAATATACATAGATAAATGCTGCTGCTGCTGCACGGACAGCAGCAGCAGCATTTATTGCAGGGTTAGGGGTTTAATAGTTTTTAATAGTTTCTGTATAAACTGAATAATATAATTCTTTTTACAGCATAGCTGCCTCACTAATTTGTTTTATTAAAGAAAGTTCAGGGATCTCAAATATTCATTCGGGCGGAAGTCATGCAGCACAGCAGCAGGAGAAACTGCTGCTGCCTTTCCAGCTGCTGTTGTTGTTGCTGCTGCTGCTGCTGCTGCTGCTTCTGGCTGCGCTGCTGTGGGTGGCGCAGCAGGGCTGCCTCTTACGTTGGGCGCAGCAACAGCAGCAGCTTTCTGGGGTTCTATTGCTGCTGCACCTGCTGCTGCTGCACCTGCTGCTGCTGCATCTGCTGCTGTTGCACCTACTGCTGCTGCACCTGCTGCTGCTGCACCTGCTGCTGCTGCACCTGCTGCTGTTGCACCTGCTGCTGCTGCACCTGCTGCTGTTGCACCTGCTGCTGCTGCACCAGCTGCTGCTGCACCAGCTGCTGGTGCAGCAGCTGCTGCTGCACCAGCTGCTGCTGCTGCAGCTGGTGCAGCAGCAGAGGCGAAGGAGAGAGGCAGCTGCCGGTGGCAGCAGTCAAGGGAAAAGAAATCGGGGCCCTTAAGAGAAGGTTTAAAGATGCCAGTAAGGAGGTTAAGGGCCCTTTGTCTTTCGGTGTCATACACCTTGTTGTTAACAAATCTGCAAGAAAAAGGGAAAAAGAAAATAAAAAATAAAATAAAATAACAGAACAAATGCAGCAGCAACAAAGGGAATGCAACTGCAGCAGCTGGTGGGGGGTGGTACTACTCCCACTGCTGCTGCTCTTTCTCCTGGTGGGTCTGGTGCTGCTGCTGCTGCCGCTGTTGCTGCTGCTGCTGCTGCTGCTGTTTTTGCACTACACTACACCTGCTGTCTCTGCTGCTACTGTGCTGGCTACTGCTACCTCTGCTGCTCTTCCTGTTGCTGCTGCTGCTGTTCCTGTTGCTGCTGCTGCTGTTCCTGTTCCTGTTGCTGCTGCTGCTGCTGCTGCTGCTGCTGCTGCTGCTGCTGTCGCACCTCTGTACAGCGTAGAGAGCACTAGTCCTTGCCTGTGCCCTCCACGGCTTATCCTTCATCCCTGGGATCAGCTGCTCCCATGCTGCTG
>HG712955.1:17155-24655 GCA_000499725.1 Eimeria brunetti | reverse complement strand
TGGGGAGAAGTGCCCATAGCCCCCCCACGACTATCCAGTCCGCTTCTATCGGGGGACAAAGCCATCCTGCTGCTGCTGCTGCTGCTGCTGCTGCTGCTGCTGCTGCTGCTGCTGCTGCTTGTGCTGCTGCTGCTGCTGCTGATGGGGGTGGGGCCGCTGCTGCTGCTGCTAGGGCTGCTGCAGCGGACGGTGCAGTTGCAGCTGCTGCTCCTCCGCTGTTGCTGCTGCTGCAGTTGCTGCTGTTGCTGCTGCCGCTGCTGCTGCTGTTGCTGCTGTTGCTGCTGCTCAGCAGCAGCAAGAGCAGAAGCGGCAGCAACCGATGTCTAAAAGGAGCAGCAGCAAAATCTGCTGCTGTCCCCAGGGTCAGGTGTCTATACACCGCAAACCCCAGGCCGTAGAGCCCAAACCCTAAACCCTAAACCCTAAACCCTAAACCCTAAACCCTAAACCCTAAGCATTAGATCGCTCTGCGGCCTGAGACTGCTGCCTGAGGAGAGGCGACATCAGCGCCTCGCGCTGGAGCCCCTTGCGGAAACCCTAAACCCTAAACCCTAAACCCTAGACCCTAAACCCTAAACCCTAAACCCTAAACCCTAAACCCTAAACCCTTGAGCCGCCGACGAAACTGACCACCGCAGGTCTGCCGGGGGAGGGAGCGGAAGAAGGAGAAAATAGAGAAAGATTGAGGTGTACAGACACCTCAAAATAAATATATTTATTCAGAAAAAACAGAGTTGCATGCAATGCTCTCGCCAGACCAACTTCCATCGCCCGCTGCTGCTGCTGCTGCAGCTGCTGCTGCTGCTGCTGCTGCTGCTGCTGCTGCAGCTGCTGCTGCTGCTGCTGCTCGCGGGCCGCGCTGAGGCGGCTGGCTGTGTCTTAGAGAAATAATCTACGGAGATGGTCTCTCATATAAACCTTAGACCCCAAACCCTAAACCCTAAACCCTAAACCCTAAACCCTGCGCCGAAAACCCTAGCGAGCAGCAGCAGGACTTGGTTTCTCTATGGCGGCTGAAACAGCTGCATTCACTGCAGCAAATCAAATACTCTAAACCCTAAACCCTAAACCCTAAACCCTAAAACATAAACCCTAAACCCTAGAGCTGCCGACGAAACTCATTTCTGTTCCCTGAGGCGACACTGCTGCCTATAAGCAGGGCCAAACCCTAAACCCTAAACCCTAAACCCTAGGGCGAAGGAAAAAAAACAAAATTTGCTGTCGGCCTTCTGCTGCCGAAACGACTGCTCCCTAGCATGCCTTGCTGCTGCTGCCAAACCCTAAACCCTAAACCCTAAACCCTCAGTATCTAGCTAGGGTCAACCAGCTGCCCATAAGAGCACATAACCCATGTGTCTCCTTTTTTGTCTCTTTTTTTTCTGTCTCCGTTTTTTGCTGCGTATTTATTTTGCTGTCTCCTTCTGTCTCCTTTTCTGTCTCCTTTTCTGTCCCCTTTTCTGTCTCCTTTTCTGTCTCCTTTTGTCTCCTCCTGTCTCTTCTTCCTTTTAGCATAATCCCTTCCTGTCTCCTTTTCTGTCTCCTTTTCTGTCTCCTTCTCTGTCCCCTATTCTGTCTCCTTTCTGTCTCCTTTTTGTCTCCTTTCTGTCTCCTTTTCTGTCTCCTTTTTTGTCTCCTCTCTGTCTCCTTTTTTTCTCCTTTTTGCATCCTTTTCTGTCTCCTTTTTTGTCTCTTTTCTGTCCCCTTTTCTGTCTCCTTTTCTGTCTCCTTTTCTGTCTCCTTTTTGTCTCCTTTCTGTCTCCTTTTTGTCTCCTTTTTGTCTCCTTTTCTGTCTCCTTTTTTGTCTCCTTTAAATATGATTTATTTTGGGTTTTGTCTAAATCTCTGAAAACGATGCTGAGGTGTACATACACCTCAGCACCCTTCGTTTCAATTAAATCTAAAACGCATGCAGCAGCTGCAGCAGCAGCAGCAGCTGCTGCTTTGCTGCTGCTGCTGCTGCTTTTCTGCTGCTGCAGCTGCATGCATGCGGGGAAAGTGTATAAATATCCCTAAGGAGACAATCTGTCCCAGAATAGGGCTTTTAGTCTGCTGCTGCTGCAGTTGCTGCAGTTGCTGCTGCTGCTGCAGTTTCTGCTGCAGTTTCTGCTGCAGTTTCTGCTGCTGCTGCTGCTGCTGCTGCAGTGTTAATTGAGGAGGTGTTCATGCAGCAGCTGGAAGCGCCAGAGATAGATTTTGTCTTGCTGCTGCTGCGGCAGCAGCAGGTCGTATAATTTGTAGGTGTGTCCGTGTGCTGCTGCTGCTGCTGCAGCAGCAGCAGCAGCAGCCTGGGTTGCTGCTGCTGCTGCTGCCACGGGGGAAAGAGTGGGGGGGGCCCCCTGGGGGGCCCCTATCAGAAAAGGGTTTATTATACTCATTATCTCCACGGGCTGTCTATCGAGCAAAGAAGAGACAGATTTAGAAAAAAGGCCCAAATCGAATTTATAAGTTGAGGGACAGAAGAAATTCTGCGCACACAAACCCTAAACCCTAAACCCTAAACCCTAAACCCTCGCGGTTTGCTTGCGGTGGGTCGAGCAGAAGGCGCTGCAGCGTGAAGAGCAAGGAGACAAAAGGAGACAAAAGGAGACAAAAGGAGACAAAAGGAGACAGAAGGAGACAAAAGGAGACAGAAAGAGACAGGAAGAGACAAAAGGAGACAGAAGGAGACAAAAGGAGACAGAAAGAGACAGGAAGAGACAAAAAGAGACAAAAAGAGATAGAAGGAGACAGATATAGAAAGAGACAGGAGGAGACAGAAGGAGACAGTAGGAGACAGAAAGAGGCAGTAGGAGACAAAAGGAGACAGGAGGAGACAGAAAGAGACAGGAGGAGACAAAAGGAGACAAAAGGAGACAGTAGGAGACAGGAGGAGACAGTAGGAGAGAAAAGGAGACAGTAGGAGACAGGAGGAGACAGAAGAAGGCAAAACGAGACAGTATAATAGAAATGAGGAAGGAGACAGGCAAAAGCAGCAAAAGGAGACAGTAGGAGACAGAAGGAGACAGCTAAAGGCAAAAGGAGACAGTTGAAGGCAAAAGGAGACACCTAAAGGCAAAAGGAGACAGATAAAAATACGGAAGAAGCAAAATGAAATGAAATGAAATAAAATGCACCTGTGAGAATTCAAAAGTATAAATGTGCTGGGGATTAAAACGAATAGCAGCAAGTGTCTCCTTTTTGAGCAAGTGTCTCTTTCTGTCTTGGACCGAAAGAGGAGACAGATTGCTACTGTCTCCTTTTGTCTCCTTTCTGTCTCCTTTGCTGCTGCTCCCCTGCAGCAGCAAACGACTGTCTTCATTTACCACCAAACCCTCAAGACGGGGCGGAGACCCTGTCCGCCCGCTGCGCACAAACCCTAAACCCTAAACCCTAAGCCCTAAACCCTAAACCCTAGAGGAGGCCGCAAGAACGCACCCTGTACACCCAAACCCAACCCTAAACCCTAAACCCTAAACCCTAAACCGGTGGATGCAAACCCTTGACAGGCACCGCAGCGGCATACAAAATGGATACTGCAACTGTGCGTGAGGGCTAGGGTTTAGGGTTTAGGGTTTAGGGTTTAGGGTTTAGGGTTTGGGGCTTACTCTACAACATTAATCTTGTCCGCGAGGCAAACGAGAGGAGACAGGAAAAAGGGCTCCTTATCCGAACAAATGTCTTCCTGAACACAAAACCCTAAACCCTAAACCCTAGGCCCTAAACCCTAGGCCCTAAACCCTAGGCCCTAAACCCTAGGCCCTAAACCCTAGGCCCTAGACCTTAAGTCCTAAACCTCAACCGTAAGCCGCAAACCCTAAAGCCCAACCCCTAGGCCCTAAACCCTCGATCCTAAGTCTAAACCCTAAACCCTAAACCCTAACTCCTAGATCAAAACCCTGAACCCTAAACCCTAAACCCCAGTCCCTACATCAGCATTCAAAACCCTAAAGAACGAAACCCTAAACCCTAATCCCAACCTTTCAAACCCTTCGACCCCCCCGCAAGGCCCTCACGGAGTCAGAAAGGCCATTCTCTAAACCCTAAACCCTAAACCCTAGCCCGGTTGTCAGAGACACCCAGGGCGCCTCTTCCCACGCCGTAAACCCTAAACCCTAAACCCTAAACCCTAGCCCGGTAGTCCGAGACACCCAGGGCGTCTCTCGGTGCGCCGTGACCCCCAAACCCTCGCCCGTAAACCCTAAACCCTAAACCCTAAACCCTAGCTTGCCTCGATGAGATCAGTGAGGGTTTTTACCACTTGGATCCCCAAAGAAACAATCCATTTAGGCGGCAAATGCTGCAGAGGGCGGGAGAAAATTTGGCCGGACAAAACCTCGCCCAGGCGCCAGGGGTGGAGGAAACGGCCCTGCGCGCAAACCCTAAACCCTAAACCCTAAACCCTAAACCCCAAACCCTAAACCCCAAACCCTAAACCCTACGCCCGAAGCCTTGGAAGGCCGTCGCAGGCAGAGGTGCACTGAGAAAGAAGCGGCGGTGCTGCCGGTGGCTACACCGGAAACCCTAAACCCTAATAAACCCTAAACCCTAAACCCTAAACCCTCATACCTGGATCAAAACCCTCATTGTAGCCTTGGCAGCCCCAAACCCGCAGTCCTTCATATCTCCGACTCCGGCAGCGCAAGCAATCATCCTGTGCATGCACCCACAAACCCCAAACCCTAAACCCTAAACCCTAGACTCTAAACCCTAAACCCTAAACCCTAATCCACAATTGCCAACAAAAGAGGGAAGAGGTATAAACTTACGCTCCTTTGAAGTACGGCGTCTCGAAGGAATGAACAGCTGCACAACCAAAGACACAAACCCTAAACCCTAAACCCTAAACCCTAAACCCTCGGTGCTTAGTATAGCCCTGTCAATTGCGTTGTGGCTGCTGCGTAGAATATTATGCGCAGTCTCAGGCCTTCCCACGGTAAAGGTCTGAGGTCTAGGGTTTAGGGTTTAGGGTTTAGGGTTTAGGGTTTATTTACCTCTGGAGACGGGGTGGTTTGCTGAGAGCAGCTCCAGTGGAGGGGGGGGAAATCGAAACCTCACGCGGCGGCGTTTCAGCTGCAGCAGCAGCAGCAGCAGCAGCAGCAGAAGCAGCAGCAGCAACAGATGCAGCAGCAGCAGCAGCAGCAGCAGCAGAATGGTGTATGTGCCTGTGTGTCTACTGGTACAGCTCCATTGAGCCCTCTAAACAAACCCTAAACCCTAAACCCTAAACCCTAAACCCTGAACGCCAGTCCCTCCTCCGTCTTACCTTATCTGCTTGCGCCCCTCCCTTCTGCTGCTGCTGCTGCTGCTGCTGCTGCTGCTGCTGCAGCAGCTGCTGCAGCATCCAGGGTTCCGCTATGGCCCGCAGCAGCACCGGCCGCTGCGGCCATAGAGAAGGGGGTAAGGGGGGGGCCTCCTGATAGGTGGCAGCAGCAGCAGCGCCGCAGCAGCACCTCCTGCTGCTGCTGCTGCTGCTGCTGCTGCTGCTGTTGCTGCTGCTGGGGTGGGTGCTGGTGAGGGGGCTGCTGCTGCTGCTGCTGCTGCTGCTGCTGTGCTGCAGCAGCCACGTACCGTCGCTGCCCCCTGGGACCACCAATACCGCCTGCTCAGCGCTGTGCTCACACCCCCTGCTGCTGCTGCTGCTGCTGCTGCTGCTGCTGCTGCTGCAGTTGCTGCTGTGGGTGCTGCTGCGGTGGCGGCGAGGGCCGCTGTTGCTTATGCTGCTGCTCCTGCTGCTGCTGCTGCTGCAGACGCATGCAATCATACACAGCTCATCCATCAGCAAGCTGCTGTTGTCGCTGCTGCTGCTGCTGCTGCTGCTGCTGCTGCTGTCAGCGAAGGCCTTGGGCGAAGAAAGGGTCCCATTAGCACCAGCAGCAGTAGCAGCAGCAGCTGCTGCTGCTGCAGTTGCTGCCCCTGCTGTTGCTGCTGCTTGTGCTGCATCCCCAACAGTTGGAGACAAACGTGTAGATGCAGCAGCAATGACTAAGCTGGGCAGCAGCTGCTGCAGCTCTGCTGCATCGCTGTCCTCATCTTGCTGCTGCTGCTGCTGTTGCTGCTCCTGCTGTTGCTGCTGCTGCTGCTGCTGCTGCTGCTGTTGCTGCCCCAGTTTTTCTTCCTCTGTACTGGCTTGAGTTTGAGGGGTCCAGACCTCTGCATCCCTATGAAGGGGCGAGCTGCTGCTGTTGCTGCTGCGTTTGCTGCTGCTGCTGTTGCTGCTGCTGCCAGCAGCGAGCTTCAGGGCAGCAGCAGCAGGGTACGGAGGAAGGGCTGCTGCTGTTGCTGCTGCTTCTGCTGCTGCAGCAGCAATCGCGTTAACAGTTGCTGCTGTCAGCGGCTGCTGCACCCACAGCAGCGCAGCAGCAGCAGCGCGGAAAGCAGCAGCAGAACCCCGGATGGACCTCATTGAGGTGTATAGACACCCGACAACAGCAGCAGCAGCAACAGGCAGCAAAGCAGCAGCAAAGGGGTGCAGCAGCAGTTCTCCTGCAGCACCGTCCATCCAGTTTGCTGTTGCTGCTGCTTCGCCCCGAGCAGCGAGCAGCAGCAGCAGCAGCAGCGGCAAGAAGAACGGCAGCAGCAGCAGCAGCAGCAGCAGCAGCAAACAGGACTGCATGCATCTCTCCAACGTTTCCGTGCTTGCTGCAGCAGCATGCAGCTGCTCTGATGTTTGCTGCTGCTTCTGGTGGCAGACAGAAGCAACAGCAGCAGCAGCAGCTGCTGCTGCTGCTTGTGCTGCTACCCGCGTGTAAGCAGCAGCCGCCTCTGCTACCTCTTCATCTGCAGCAGCAGCTGCTGCTGCAGCAGCAGCAGCAAACTGATCAGGCTGCTGCAGCAGCCCTACGGCCCCCTCGCAGCTACTAGGCATGGGAGGAGCATGCATCGGATGCTGCTGTTGCTGCTGTTGCTGCTGCTGCTGTTGCTGCTGCTGCTGCTGCTGCTGGTGCAAAGGCCACAACATTGTTCGTGCTGCTGCTGCTGCATGCTGCTGGCGAGTGGGCGGGTTTTGCTGCTGCTGCTGCAGGTGTTGTTGTTGCTGCTGCTGCTGCTGCTGCTGTTGCTGCTGCAGCCGTTCGGTGTCTGTACCATACCCGTGCCCTTTCTCTTCGTGTTCCTTCTGCTGTTGCTGCAGCTCCCCCCCACGCTGCTGCTGTTGCTGCTGTTCTTGCTCCTGCTGCAGCTGCTGCTGCTGCTGCTGCTGCTGCTGCTGCTGCTGCTGCTGCTCTGAGGGTTCGTAGTTAGGGGGTAAGGCCCACCAGGAAAGGTCAGGAGACACCCGACGCTGCAGCAACGGTTCAGCCTTAGCTTCCGCTGCACCAGAGTCTGCTGCTGTTGCTGCTGTTGCTGCTGCTGCTGTTGCTGCTGCTGCTGCTGCTGCTGCTGCTGCTGCTGCTGCTTCTTGATCGGCACAAGGGCTGCCTGCTGCAGGCGGAAAGACAGCCGCTAGGGACTCTAGGGCAGAGCCTACGAGATCCATTGTTGACTTTGCTGCTGCTGCTGCTGCTGCTGCTGCTGTTGCTGCTG
>HG712955.1:7155-9655 GCA_000499725.1 Eimeria brunetti | reverse complement strand
TTCCTGGCTTTTAACTGTCTCTTCTGTTCGAAACATAGAAACCCTCTGCCTAGCCCTAAACCCTAAACCCTAATTTTAGTGCCTATTACTGCCCCTGCACACAGCTCTGTTACGGTTTAGGGTTTAGGGTTTAGGGTTTGGTTTGCTGCGCCGTAGAGAGTGTGTAGGCGCTAGGGTTTAGAGGGTTTAGAATGCTTAGGGTTTAGGGTTTAGGGTTTGGGTTTTTTGTTTGGAGGGTTTAGGGTTTAGGGTATAAACCCTAAACCTTCAGGGTTTACACCAGCCCAGTCTAAGAGCCCTACGACTTACCCCCGAGGGTTTAGGGTTTAGGGTTTAGGGTTTGTGCCCTATCCTCTGTCCCTGCCTATAAAATCAAGTAAGGGTTTCATATCAATTCAAATAGAACCCGTAGGGGGCCCCCAAGGGGGGGCCCCCAAGGGGGGGCCCCCGGGGGCCCCTAGGGGGCCCCCCTGGGGCCCTCCCTGCTTCGGCGTCTGTCGCAGGGCCCCACAGTTAGAAGGGCAGCAGGGGTGTTTGTGTGTTTGATGTTTTGTATTAGTTTGGATTTTTTGTTGTGTTTTTTTTGAGGGTTTAGGGTTTAGGGTTTAGGGTTTAGGGTTTAGGGTTTGTCTCCTTTGGCGTCTGGAAACGTATGGGCAGCGCAGGGGCCAGGGGTGGCGGCTGGCGGCTATCGTAGCGGCCGAGGTCACTGCAGCAGCAGCCGCTGCAGCAGCAGCAGCAGCAGCAGCAGCAACAGCAGCAGCAGCAGCAGCAACAGCAGCAGCAGCAGCACGCCACGTTGCTGTCACCGCGATGGCCCTCTTCGAGCACCGCCCGGACCCGTCGCAGCAGCATGCCTGGAGCAGCAGCAACAGCAACAGCAGCAGCAGCAACGGAAGCAGCAGCAGCAGCAAATCTGCTGCTGCTGCTGCTGCTGCGCTGCTGCCTTTTGGGGCTGCATGCGCCCCGCTGCAGCGATGGACCCGGGGGGCCCCCAGCCTGAGGGGCCCCTCCTTGCTGTTGGTTGGTGTTTGTGTTGTTTGTGTGTTGACAATGGCTTACGATCTGCTGCGGCAGCAGCAGCAGCAGCAGGAGCAGCAGCTGCAGCAGCAGCAGCAGCAGCAGCAGCAGGCGCTGTTTCAGGTATTCCCCAGCGGGGGCCCCTGTAGCTTCGCGCGCAGCGCGGGTGCAGCAGCAGCAGCAGCAGCAGGAGGGCCCCGCCGCCTGGGCGCATTGCTTGAAGACGAGGAGCAGCAGCAGCAGCAGCAGGAGCAGCAGCAGCAGGAGGAGGAAGAGCAGCAGCAGCAGCAGCAGCAGCAGCAGCTGCAGTCTCTGAAAGACGCGGGGTGGCGGCAGTATTTGGGTATTCTGCTTATTGCCCTTGCAAGCATAGTTGCTGTCTGTGCAGGCACGGGAGGTTAGCTGCTGCTGCTGCTGCTGCTGCTGCTGCTGCAGCTGTTGCTGCAGCTGTTGCTGCTGATTCTGATTCGGGTGCTGCTGCTGCTTTTGGTGCTGCTGGTTCTGGTGTTGTTGCTGTTGCTGCTGTTGTTGTTGCTGCTGTTGTAGATTGGTGTCTGTGATACTCTGCTGCTGCTGCTGCTTCTGCTGCTTCTGCTGCTGCTGCTGCTGCTGCTGCTGCTGCTCCTTTAGGCGGGGTGTATGTCCCCTTAATATCGTTGCTGCTGAATTGTTTAAATATTTTGCTGCACTGTTGCTATCATTCTGATTCTTTGCTGCTGCTCTCTTACTCGTTGCTGCAGCGCATCTGCTGCTGCTGCCTTTGCTGCTGCTGCTGCTGCTGCAGCAGCAGCAGACGGGGCTGTGCATGCGGCTTTACTGCCCTTGCTGCTGCACTGTCTCTTTATCTGCTGCACTATTTGCTGCCGAACTTTGTTGCGAAATGGGATCGTTCTGCTGCTCATCCCGAGCTGCTGCCCCTGCTGCCCCTGCTGCTGCTGCTGCCGCTGCTGCTGCTGCTGCTGCTGCAGGGGGGGCGGTGTATGTGCCTTTAATGACGTTGGTAATGGGCTTTTCTGCCCATGAAGCAACTGTCACGAGCCAAGCCCTAATGGCAGGGGGGGTATTAAGTGGGTGTCTCCTTAGCTGCGCAAGGAGACACCCCCTCGACAGCAGCAGGCCCTTAATCGATATTGACCTTGTCAGCTCCCGCTGCTGCTGCTGCTGCTGCTGCTGCTGCTGCTGCTGCTGATGCTGCTGCTGCTGCTGCTGCTGATGATGATGATGATGGTGATGATGATGATGATAATGATGATGATGATGATGATGATCTTGATGAGGGTGCTGCTGATGATGGGGCTGCTGCTGGGGGTGCTTCGGCTGATGCTGCTGCTGCTGATGCTGCTGCTGCTGCTGCTGCTGATGCTGCTGCTGCTGCTAGGGCTGCTGCTGCTAGTGCTAATGCTGCTGCTGCTGCTCGTGGTGTTGCTTTAGAAGGATTTCCCTGCATGCGTTTGCTGTAAGGCTGCCCCTGCCGTTCTAA
>HG712953.1:73897-102764 GCA_000499725.1 Eimeria brunetti | reverse complement strand
GCAAAGCGCTGCCTGCAAAGGCTCGACAACAGGCGCCACCGCAGCACCCATCAGGAAGCAGCAGCAGCAGTAGCAGCAGCACCTCCGTCTGCACTAGACGTTGTGCTGCTGCTGCAGGCACGAGGCTTTGAAAGAGTTACTAGGCCCAGCGGCTCTGAATGCAGCAGCAGCACATCCACTGCTGGCAGCCGCAGCATGCGGCTTCGCTGCGGCTGCTGCTGCTGCTGCTGCACTGGCAGCAGCAGCTCTGACGGTAGCGCTGCTGCCCACAAATTCAAATCCTGCAGCAGACACCGCAGGTAAAGCGAACAAGCGCAGCAAATGCGAGGAGCAGTAGCTGCTGTTGCTGCTACTGCTGCTGCTGTTGTTGCTACTGCTGCTGCTACTGCTGCTGCTGCTGCTGCCGATGTAAATAGCTTCCTCAAATATCCTACCTCTACAAAACGGAGTCCCTCGGACAAGCATTCATCGCTTCTGCTTCTGCCGCCTTCACAGCTGCTGCTGCTGCTGCTGCCGTTGCTGCTGCTGCTGCTGCTGCCACGTGCATCGTCGGACTCTGCCGACGCAGCAGCACGCAGCACCAGCTGCAGCAAGCCCCCCTCTAGGGCGTCTGCAAGGGTTTTCTGTGGGGCAGACCCCAAGGGGCCCCCAAAAAGCCAATTGTTTGTTTTTTCTTCTCTTCTTTGTTTCTTTTGCTGCGCCTCCTCCAGTAGACGCTTCGGAAGGCTCCTGAAGAGCAGAAACAGCAGCAGCAGCAGCAGCAGCAGCAAACGCAGGAAAAACGCCAAATACACCAAGGATTCAGCTTCACGCAGAACTACCGTGCAAAAAGAACCAACAGCAGGGGCTGCTGCTCAGCTTTACGTACACCCCAGCAACAGCCGCTGCAGCAGCAGCAGCAGCAGCAGCAGCACTTCGGCGCACCTAATGGCTTGACGATTCACGCTGAAGAGGGACCGAGCAGCCAGCGAAGGGCCTCTGGTCTTTTCCCGCTGTTGCATGCCTCCGCAGCAGCAGCAGCCGAGCTTGGGAGCAGCACCATCAGCAGAGGCAGCATCAGGTGCAGCAGCAGAAGCAACAGCAGCAGCAGCAGCAGCAGGGGTCCAACCAACTGCAGCTAGGGCTTTGTCACCCCTTGATGCTGCAGCTGCTGCTGCTGCTAGCTGGAAGTACGGTGATACCAAGTACTCTCCCTTTGCTGCCAGCGCTGCAGCTGCTGCATCTGCCTCCTGAAGCTTGAGATGCAGCAGCAGCGGAGCAGCAGCAGCAGCAGCAGCTGCTGCAGCAGCGCTGAGCCGGATGCAGCGCAGCAGCGAAACGGAGACAGGACAGCTGCAGTCTCCTGTGTCTCCTAATATGGCAGTCAAGGGCCCCATTGGCTGCACGCGCACAGTTTGCTGCTGCAGCCACAGCTCGGCATCCGTGCTGCTGCTGCTGCTGCTGCTGCTGCTGCAGTCGCTGCTGCTGTTGCTGTAGCTGAACCGGTTGCTGCAGCAGCGGGACAGCTCGTGGCGGACGAAGCCGCACTGCTGCAATCTGAACAAGATGGAGACACAGGAGATGCAGCAGAACAGCACATAGCAGCAGCACGGCACCAACAGCAGCAGCATAGAAGCAGCAGCCTAGCAGCAGCAGCAGCAGCCAGCAGCGATTCCTTACCCAGCGCGTATTTGTCTTATATCCACCCCCTCCGGCACTGCGCTGACACTAGACAGCAGCCGCAGCACATGCGTTGTGCTGCTGCTGCTGGCTTGAGCTGCTGCTGTTGCAGCTGCTGCGGCAAGCGCCGCGTTTGTCTGAGCTGCTGCTGCTGTTGCAGCAGCTGCTGCTGCTGTTGCGCTGCTTGCTCCTGCAGCTGCTGCTGCTTCTGTCTCCCTCTTGCTATCTACAGACATGCCCTCTAGTGTCTCCTCTGGTTCGGTATCGTCTTCACCAAAAAATACATTTCGGGGTAGGCCTTTGCTCCCTGCTGCTGCTGCTGCTGCGCGCCTGCTGCTGCTGTTGCTGCCGCTGCTGCGCAGCCGCAGCCGCAGAGAAAGCTTCGGCCGCTGCTCTTTGCTGCTGCTCCCCTCTTCCACGGGAGCAGCAGCTGCTGCCACTGGTGGGGGCCCTTCTTCTGCTGCTGCCTCCCCCTGAGTTGAAACTGCAGCAGCGTCAGTTTGTGTTGTTTCCCTCTTGACGCTGCAATTAGCTGCATCTGTCAGTGCTGCTGGCTCTGCTGTTGTCGCTTCCCCCGGTGCAGCAGCATCGGGAACAGCAGCAGCACCAGCAGCAGCAGCAGCAGCAGGAGCAGCAGCAGCAGCAGCCGTGGCTTCGGGGGCGGATGATGTACTAGGGCGCGGGCGCTGCAAACGAAGACACAAGCAGCAGTAAGAGCAGATGTTGCAATTTTATCTACACGTGGCTGCTGACAACGCTGCTGCTGTTCGTGCTGCTGCTGCTTCTGCTGCTTCTGCTGCTGCTGCTGCTGCTGCTGCTGCAGCGCTTACAGCGTAACCTTCGGGGATGGGTCCGTTGCCCCTCCCCCTCCACGGCAGCAAGAAGAGCCTAGGAGGGGGTCCCTTTCTACGTGTTGATTCTAGCACTATGCGAAGTTTGGGGGGAAGTAAGTCATCCCTTGCTGGCTGCTGCTGCTGCTGCTCCAGCAGCAAGTGCTGCTGCTGCTGCAGTTCGTGCAACCCTGCTGCATGCTGCAGATGCAAGGAGCCAATCACCCCATCGACGGGTGGTGGTAGCAACGGGGTTTCCACACCGCCATGGCCCATCACGCCTGCTGCTGCTGCTGCTGGAGCTGCTGAAGCAGCAGCAGCAGGTGCAGCAGCCGTCAGCTGCGACGGTGTCACCCCTGCTAGCCACGTTGTTGAGGGCGGGACGGCGGGCTCAGCAGCAGCCGGGAGCGCCGGAAGCCCTGCAGCAGCAGCAGCAGCAGCAGCAGCAGCAGCCATCTGGCCAGCAGCAGGAGTAGAGGGACCAGCAGCAGCAGTAGAAAGGACAGGCACATCCTTAACTCCCATCGCCTTCAATATCTCAGCAGGTGGGGCCTCAATGATATCGCAGAGGCGAGGGGAGTCTCCGAGGGAGGGGACAGGCAGCAGAGAGCCTGCTGCTGCGTCTCCTTCGGGCGTCGTTCCCGCTGCTGCTGCTGCTGCTGCTGCTGTTGCTGCTGTCCCGAGCTGCGGCGAGACTGCAGCACCAAAGGGGGCCTCTTCCCCTAACGCAGCAGCAGACACCCCAGCGGGCCCAGGGGGAACAGCAGGAGGGTCCATGCCTGGGGGCCCTGTGGGTGCAGCTGCAAATGCTGCAGCAGATGCTGCCGATGCTGCTGCTGCTGCTGCTGCATCCATCCCTGCTGCAGCTGGGTAGCCCTGAGCAGCAGCGGAGTCCGCTCCGTGTAGGGGCTGCAGCGCAGCGGGGATCGGCTGCTGGAAGCCTGCAGCAACGTCTTGCGGCAGCTGCACGCTCTGTGCTTCCTGCTGCAGCAGCTGCTGCTGACTTCGCTGCATATGTCTGTGGTGTTTCTGCTTCTTGCTCTTGTGTTTCCTGCTCTCCGCTGCTGCAACAGCAGCAGCATCCCCTGCTGCTGCTGCTGCTCCATCCCCTTGCTCCTGCTGCTCCAGCATAACAACACCGCCGCCAGCAGCTGCAGCAACCGCCCCCGTAGCAGCAACAGAAGCAGCATGCTCAGCGGCGGTGTCATTGACTTGCTGCTGCTGCTGCTCTTGCTGCTGCATATCAGGGGAGCTAAGGGCCCCTACACCGGCACTACTAGTACTGTCAGGGTGCAGGGGGCCCCCCTCTGCTGCTGACGCACGAGCCAGTGCCTGTTCTTTTTCTTGCATCTCGAGTTGCTGCTGCTGCAGCTGCAGATGCTCGTGCTGGAGCATCTGCTGTTGCTGCTGCAGCTGCTGCAGCTGCTGCTGCAGTGACTCTTGAGTTGTGGCTCCCCTGTCTATGGAGCCGTTGCTTGCGTCTTCCAGTGCATCCTCCCCCAGCAGATCAACAACAAGGGCCCTGCAGCAGCACAGAGAGAAGGGACCCAGAAGCAGCGGCATGAGCGGCAGCAGCATCAGCTGCAGCAGCAGCTGCTGCAGCAGCTGCAGCAGCAGGATGGGAGTGCGTGCACACACCTGTACTTGGGGTCCTTTGCTGCTGCTGCAGCACTTGCTGCCATCGCTGCGGAGTCCTGCAGCTCCTCGCTGCCACGGAGGTGGTGCTGCACCGGCGGGTGCTGCAGCTGGGGGTGCTGCAGAGGGGCAGGGCTGAGGTCGGTTTGCTGCTGCAGTTGCTGCTGCTGCGGCGCCACAGAGAAAGGCACAGCTGGCAGCGGCTGTCGCCGCTCCAGCAGCTCAGCGCGAGCAGCAGCTAGGCCTGCAGCAACAGCAGGCTCTGCTTCGACTGCTGCTGCTGCCTTTGCTGCTTCGGCGTGCTGCAGCACGGGCGGCGCTGCTGCTGCTGCTGCTGCGTTGTGCTGCGCGAAGGCCCGCCATATGCGCACTACCCAGCGCCGCCACCTGCAGCAGCGCATGCAGCCCCAATGTGGCTTATGCCCCTGTTTTCCGACAAAATGGAATGTCAAAGAAAAAAGTACATAGTTATCAGATTAAAAAATATATGTATTATATCTCCTCACCTCTCTACAAATTTGTCTCGGCTCTTCTCCGCCACCCGATGCAACCAGCCGCACTGCTGGTCGTTGGGGGGGTTGAAAGCCATGCAGTTTGAATACACCTGAAGCAGCAGCAACAGCAGCAGCAGCAGCAACAGCAGCAGCTACTTTCGTCCCTAGCAGCAGCAGCAGCACGGGCAAGTTCCAATGCCTCGGCCATTGGGGATGGTAAGTGAACATTCTATTCTACTATGCACGCATGCTTTTGCAGCTGCTGCTGCAGGTGCTGCTGCAGCTGCTGCTGCAGTTTGTGCTGCAGTTTACCAGAAACATATCCTCAAAAAACTCCAATGGGTGATGGTAGTCCCTGGCAGTCAGTTTGGTCTGCAAGGTGCACAGACACCGCAAAAAAATGGGGTTCTGTGTATCTAGGCTCTAAAAATGAAAATGCTGCATGTTGCTGCAGCTGTTGGTACAGCTGTTACTGTGCCCTGCTGCTTATTAGGGTGCTGGCTCTGCGGCAAGGGCTCCTGCTGCTGCTGCTGGAGGGGCGAGAGACTTACCCAGATGGTGCCGTAGTCCATTGGTCTCGCAATCACCGATTTGTAAGAACTCTTCACAGCGTCTGGCAGCTCAGGGCTGTCAAGCACTGGCGTGAGAAAGAGATAGGCGTATCGGTCCCCCTTAAGCGGCCTCAGGATCTGTAGAGATGCAACAGCAGCAGCAGCAGCAGCAGCAGCAGCAGCACGTAAATTTGCCGGCGGCAGCAACGGATCTGACGGAAACAACTAATGACAGAAGGGGTGCCAGGGAAAGATAGATGAAAGGCAAATCAAGGAGACACAGAGACAGCAGACAGGCTTTAAGGCGAAGCAGCAGTTCGAGGCGACCACTTGCTGCAGCAGCAACCCCTTCGCAAGGCGCAGCAGCGGGTTAGCAGCAGCAGATAGGAAGCAGCAGATTAGCAGCAGCAGACGAGCAGCAACCAGCTGGCAGAAGTGGGCTTGCAGCTGCTGCAGCAGCACCGCAAGACGTACGTTGTCACGGCAGTAGATATACCAACTCTTCCCCGTCAGGCAGTTATCCATGTCCAGCATGCCTGCAGCAAACAGCAGCAGCACCAGCAGCAGCAGCAGTTGCAGCAGTGCAGCACCAACAGCAGCGCAAGGGACGTTCGGACAGCCGCAGCAGGCCTAACAAACCTAAACCCCCAAAACCCTAAACCCTAGCAGCCCTACACCGTCGACAGCCTAAACCCTAGCAAGCGTGGCCCATATCTAACCCAGGCCCGAGATATAACATTGAAATTAAGGTTATATAGTGCCTTAAGCCCTAATGAGCTGAAGCCCCAAACCCCAAACCCTGACAAGCCTACAGCCTAATAAGCTCAAACCCTACCAGCACTCGACCCAATGTCAAATAAGTAACAGTAGACCTTAACCTCCAAGAGCCAATACAGTTAGCATTTATAAACCCCCTGCCAAGACCCTCCCCCCTTCTTACCTTGGCCCAAGGGGCCCCCCCCATCCCCCTGCCAGTTCGTATGGGGGAGGCCCCTGTGGCTGCCGGAGGCTGCCGGGGTCAGTGTGTTACTGGGGGGGGAAACGACCCCCACCAGCGCAGAGGTAGAGGCTGGCTGCTGCAAGGTTGTATCGGAGACAGTCTCGCTAGCAGCAGAAGCCCCTTCACCCTTCTCCGCTACTAGTGCTTCTCCCCCTCCTCCTGCTGCTGCTGCTGCGGCTGCTGCAGCTGCTGCCGCGTCGTCTGCTGCTGCAGTCGAGCCAGGGTACACGAGACCCGTCATACAAGGCACCCCTGGGGAGGCCCCCATGGCGTCTCTGCCACCCCCCTCATAGCTCAGAGGAGGAGGGTGCTGATCAGCTGCTGCTGGGCGGCCCGCAGCAGAAGCAGGAGCTCCTGCTGCTGCTGCTGCTGCTCCCGCTCCTGCAGCTGCTGCAGGGAGCGCAAAGTCAGATGCCCCTGAAGCTGCTCTCTTTGATGCCCCCCCTCCTTTCTGGCGCGCCCCTCCCTTTTGCTTGCCGTGGGAGAATTGCTGCTCGAGTGCAGCCCAGAGCTGAACAGAAGCAGCAGAAGCAGCAGCAGCAGTAGCAGCAGCACCCATAAGAATTCAGTTTCATTTGAAGTGACTGCAGATCTGCTCAGCGCCCTTAATACGGCTGTCAACGCTGCAGCGCTGCATGTGGGACAGGGAAGCCTCCAGCAACAGCGCCAGCAACAGCAACGCCACAAGCAGCAGCAGCAACCAGCAACAGCAGCAGCAGCAGCAGCTGCTGCTGCAGAGCGGGTGCAGAAGTTACCTTGGAATCCTTGCATGCCTTCTTCAGGTCCTCCAGACTGCGCGCCTCCGCCTCAGCGCAAAGGCGCAGCACGAACTGGCCCGCGGGGGTCGACTCGTCGTTAAATCTGCGGACCCACAAACCCTAAACCCTAAACCCTAAACCCTAAACCCTAAACCCTGGCGTCGAGTCTCTCGGATCAAGACGCGACAGAATGCTGCCACTGCTACTGCTGCTGCTGCTGCTGCGGCTACTACCTATTACCCCTGCAGCAGCTGCTACAGCCAAGCTTCTGCTGCAGCTGTGTCCTTTGCTGCTGCTGCGTGGTGGGCTGCTGCTGCTGCAGCGACTAACGTGCGGCAGTTGCGGAAGATGAGCAGCAAGTCGCTGACGAAGGCCTCTTCGCTTCTGTATTCGTCTCTCTCCAGCTTTGCCTGCGCCCCAACCCGCCCACTACCGCACTCCCCAAACCCTAAACCCTAAACCCTCGTTTCTGTGTACGTGCCCACGTTTATGTACGCCCATCCCGGGAAGGGTTTATTTCGAGTTTAGCGCCGAAGGCTGGGGTGTCCGTACCTCCATTGTGCGCAGGTCCATGGGGTGTTTGATAACATCGTAGTAAGTGGGGCACTCCATTTGCTCTACGTCAACGGGCTCGAGAAAAAGCCGAAAACTCTTGGCCCGCCGCCAGCCGTCGAGGAGCCCCGCCAGCTTCCGCTTTACGTGCCGCGCGAGGGGCCCCCCCATCCCGCCCCCGGGGGCGACCCCACGCTGGGGGTCGGATCCCGCATTCGATCCCAAGCTGGGAGATACGGGGCCTGAGGAGAAGGACCCGCCAGGCACAGGCATCGTCACCGCACGAGCTGAAACCCGTCGCCCTTGATACTGCTGCTGCTGCTGCTGCTGCTGCTGCTCCACCCGTGCAACAGCTGCTACAGCGCAGAAGGCCTCAACTCGATTCAGTCATTCCTACGCGGAGGACCTGTTGCTATTGCTGCGGCAGCAGCGGCAGCAGCAGCAGCTGAGGCGGGCCCTAAGCCAAGGGCCCTGGGCCCGCCGTCGACCACTACGGCGGCCCCCCCGAAGGAGAAAGCAGCTGCCTTCGCAGAGGGCGGTCCAAGCGACTTCGAAACAAAAAGCAGCAGAGGCAGCGACAGCAGCTAAGCTGCAGCAGCTGCTGCAGCAAGATGCCCCAGGGTTACCTAACAAGCAAGGGGTCTTCTGGGCTGCGCTGTCTGGGCAGCAGCAGCATCGACGGATTCTTCTGCTGCTGCAGCAAAGGTAGAAATCTGCTAAGGCAGCAAAAACAGGGCCTTTCAACTGGGTTCTATGGGAATGCCTTCGTTGGCTATTATCGATGAGCAGCAAGCGGGAAGCCGGCGCAGTGGTGTAGAAGCGGTCTACATAAAAAGTGAATGGTCAGCTGCTGCTGCTGTTGATGTTTGATATATATGTTGTTTTTCCAAGTGTTTTACTTTGAACTTGTGAGACAACAGACCAACTTATCGAACAGCAGCTACATGTGCACAAGCCGAGGGCCCTTAAGGGGCCCTCAAACAGCTGCCCGCCGTCGGCTGTGCGCTTGCATGCAGGCGGGGAGGTCCTCTGGTTTGTTATTCTGCAACAACTCTAAATGTAGTTTAGGAAATACATAATAGCTGAAAAGAAATAGGATAACAATTTGGATGACTCCCCAGGTTGTTGGGAAGGGGGAGCCCCCTCAAGTGCTGCTCAATAGCAGCAGGCCACGCCGAGCAGCGGCTGCTGCAACTGCTGCAGCTGCTGCTACGGGAGTTGCTGCTGCTGCAGCACAAATCAGGCCGAAGAGCATCTCCTTGTTCTGTACAATGCGTCCGACAGCTTTTCTTACGGAGAGATTTGCCGACTTTGCTGTAGGTAGAACTGAGGGGTGGAAGCGGGATGAAGGACCCCTAGGGGTTCTTCATACGAAATTTCCGACGCCAAAGGGCTGAACGGTTCACTGTAGGTCTTCTCCCAGTGGGTTTAACACGTCCATCCTGCTGTTATTGTTGTTGCTGCAACTACCTTTGCTGCTGCTGCTGCGCCCAGAGGCACCTGGGTACATCAAGTGTAGTTGAAGCTGGCACTAGATGCGCTGCAGTTTGTTGTCCTTGGGAGGTGAGTGTGACGGAGAGAGGTCAGCTTTCCTCTGCCCGCTTAACGGCGCCTCCCGAAAACAAAAGGTGTGCGTAAGCGCAGAAGCAGCAACTGCTGAATCGGGTTCAGCAGCTGCTGCTGCTGCTGCAGCCGCTGCACCCAGACGTCGTGGAACGGACGCGACACGAATAGCCTCGTGTCGCTCTACAGATCGACGCACAAATGGCGACAGCTTATGATAAGCGGCCTCATTAACAGGGGTTGGTAGCAGGCGCCTTCTATTGGCCAGTTTGTCTGTCGTGAATATGCGCACTGAGCAAATATGTCGAGGGCTTTGTAGAAATATGTCTTAGAAAGCACAGCGATCCAAAACAAGCAGCCACTTGAACTTACCTCAGGGAACTAAAGAGACAAACGCCACACTCAGTTATTTTCAGGATCCATTGCAAACTCCTTCATAGAAGACTTCGGCCTACTTGACCGTGGCATAGTCGAGCGACCCAGCACTGCATTTTTTCAATTAAATTCTTTTCTTTATTGCTGATGTATGTTCCATCGAAGCACTTAGTCTGACCGTCTCCACCTAGTTTTGCGTATTGGAGTAGGGTTCGAAGCAGGAACTGAAGGAGAATTTACTTCAATGCACAAATCAGGTGGAGGCTGCTTGTATGCCTGCTTAGAGGGAAAGCTACAGACGCGGAGGGGCTGCCCGGGGTGGAGCCGGTGATAAACCGAAGCAGACGCTTTATTGGCACCTAAGACGGTAGTGCCCTGCAACGACGCGAAGGTTGAATAAGAGGGGATTTATAAGAATTTCAATGTTTGTTGTGTGTGAAGTTCGAGGACCTGCCTGCTCGCAGCCAGAGGAGGCGGGAGAGGCGAGTTACCGGTGGTTTTCTCTGTAGTGTTGCGTGCCTGCCATGTGCATGCTTCTAGCTCCTTAAGCAGTGTTTCCCTGCCGCCAACCCCTTCTCCAGGGAAGATGACGCAAATGACTGGTTCAACAGCCTTCTTCCCCGTAGCGTTTCCGGGCTAGTTGCACGGATTACTGCCCTGCATAGTAGTCTCTTAGTTCACAACCCACCTTTGGGAGCCTTTGGTGACTTAGCTGTTTCTCTCTGTATGGCCATTGCGCACGGATTAGGGGGCTACGACTTCCAAGGAACAGCTACCATGACCCCCTGGCAACATGCACCCTACGAATTCTGGAGCGGCAAGCGGAATATAAACCTATACAAGAAGTAAGGCTCATGGATACCGGCTGCTAAAAGCTGGCTTTAATAGGTAAAGCATAGTATAAACCTATACATGGAGTAAGGCTCATGAATACCGGCTATTAAAAGGTGGCTTTAGTATGTACCACTTTGCCCCATTGTCAAACGTCCTGATTAGTGTCGTTTTGTTTGCTGTGTTGCCTACATGTACAGGTAATTATTACAATTCCTATATATAACGGTGTTATGCATATGCACAGATAATTATTACAGTTATGCATAACTATGAGGAATCCTCATTTTGTGAATTCCGATAGGGGCAAAAGAATCCACCTTGCGGCTAAGTTGAAGCGCAAATTGCTATAAAGTCGGAGCAAACACATTAAGTTGAGCGTCGCCCCAAAAAATCAAATTCCATTTATCGGTAAACGTGGGCTCACAAGGTTTCCACTCTTGACATGTGGGGCCACCTGGTGAGGTCCCCCAGTTTGTCTGTGGCTGGGCGTCTGCAGAATATAACGGTTTCAACGTCCTTCATGGCATTTAAACGTTTTGACGCTACCCAAATAACTGGCATCACTAATGACCTCTTCTTCACCCTTAAGCCGGGAGAATCACCGGTGGACCAATGGAAAGTGGGGCGCAGACTGGGGAGTGTGTATTCTTGTTGCGCGTATACCTGCTGCGTGATAGGTAGGCTGTTCGCACAAACTATCAAACGGGCAGGCGCGCATTGACATACAACCTATGCATGCATGCATGGACGCAGAAACGCCTGCATGCAAGCACGCATATATGTTATATATCCTTGTGCTTTTTTTGAACAGCATGTTTGTCTCGACGCCGCAGTGGCCCCACCCCATGCACGTCGCCCCTCGTGCACTCACGCCTCCACATACTTGGGAACTCTCTTACTTGATTTAGAAACGCGGCAGATCGAATGCTGTTCTCCTTCCACATCGCGATTCTGTGTCTCTGCAGTTTCCTACAATATTAGTTCTTATTGAGCGTCGTGGCTTGTGGCTTAGAAGTTTTTGCCGTTCCCGTTTATGCATGTATATATATATATATATAATACATATATAATGTGCATGGATACATTTTTTAAACTGGATTCCGCCCCTCACTTTTCCAATTGCATCTCTTCCAATTCACTTCTCCAACTGCCTCACTCTTCCAATTGCATCTCCACCGCCTAGCGTCCTCTTGAATTCGTCCGCGCGCGCCCCATTGGCTTGTATAGGGTTCTGGAAGGGGTCATACTGTTCTCCCCGACTCTGGCATATACGCCTTGCTGTCTGCTGCCTCCAAGCATGTTCCTCTCAGGAGCTGTAGTGGACCTGTTGATCATATCTAATGCTGTTCGTAGATCGCCTGCCTTCACTACCCGGGAGTCAGGGTTTCTGTGCCTCTCATCGCACACTCGCGGAACTGCATAGTGTAGGCAGCTACAACCAAGCCCAGAATTTCGTTCAGCAGCTCATTCACAGCAAACTTAGTTCGCTGCTTCAGTCCGTTAGCGTCAAACTGAAAAAACAAGTTGGCGAGTCGCTTCTAAATACTAATGCCTGTTGCGTTTTCTCATGTTCGGCGCCTCAACGGCTAAAAGCTACCAGAGAACACACCAACCCAACACTTCTGAAAAAGCGGCCGCCCGAGTTAAGTGTGATGGCCTGCAGAAGTTTCTGTGGCAGAGACCGCCATCTGCAGGTTCGGAAGAATGCGAATTGGGTATGCTGGGTACGGAGGGGTGTTCCCTTGAGAGCAAAGAACTCCGCCGGTCGGCTGTTCTCCCTGCACAAAATCTACAGGGAAAATTCCAAAAAATGAGGCCTTCAGAAGCCCCCCACCCCCTCCTCTTCCCAGCTTGCAATGCGGGAGGCAGAAAGAGAAGCCGCAGCGCCCTATAGACAGGGCCGCTTTGCAAGGGGCTGCTTCGTCTTCGGTGCACCTAACCAGCAGCATATATAATACATATACATATCATATATGCAACCGGTTACATATATGTATATATGCATGCTAGGCTGGGAACGGCCGCCTAAGAATGGAGGTGGCAGCCTCTGTTCTTACGCCAGGCAAGGCTGAGCACCTCCTTCAACGGCTTTGCGCTGCAGTTCCCCCAATCCCCACTAGCGCAGTACGTAAGTTGCTGCAAAGTGTTCGTGGGATATGTAGGAAGGAGCAGTGGCTGTTGAGGTGACTGATGCTTTCTGAGACGGGGAGCTCTGACCGCTCGGGCCGCTGCCGCGGGTGATGTCTCCATAGGTTTGTTTACCCCATGAGAAGGGGAGGTACTTGTACTTGATCATTTTTTTGACTTGCTGCTTCATCGTGAGAATGAAGAGGAGGATGAAATATATAAGGAGGATGGGCCAGAAGACGGGCAAGTCGAACACCTGGAAAAACGTCATGGTTATGGCAATCAGCAACGCCCGCATGCCCGAGACCCATGCTTTAAACTCGGGAACTTGGCGCAAAAATGGGCGAAACTCCCCTGGCTCGCTCTGCGCGCCCCCTCCTCCCCCCCGGACAGGCAAGACGTACTCGTCAGTTTCCGGATCAACCTGGGGTGAGATGAAGCCAATCAAGAGGTTCAACAGGTAGATGCCGAGCCCGTAGCTAACTACGAAAAAGCCGGCTAAAAAATAAACACGAACAACGTAGAATGCCAGACACGCGAAAAGCACAAGCCAACGAGTCTTGAGGTACAAAATAGATTTGTTCAAGTACGCGTTGCTAACGCGGCCCACGCTGGCCCAGACACGGGAGGAGAAGGGCTGATCAGCCAGTTCCTCAGCACTCATGGAAGCCATCATTCTCCGCAAAACACTTTCTCTTGAGTGCCCAAAGGCAACCCTTCTTCGCTGCGTACTCCCCTGAGCGTCGAAAGGAACTCAGAGAGGAGTCCACCGCAACGCGTCCTGCCCCTGTCCCGTGCAAAGGCCTTATGGGACTGACTTACTCGAAATACAGAAAAACTAGGGAAACAACTTTTAAATTTAATCGTTTTGCGAACGCCGCCGGTACGCCAGGATACTCTTCTGCAACAGTCAGACGCCTCGTTGAAAGCCCCACGCTGCCTGGTGATGAGCTCTCTCTCTTTCCGGATATGAGTTGGGTGTGTTCAATCCTTAAACTACACCACAAAAAAACCCTTTAATATGCAGCATGTCTCAAGGAAAAGCCGCACTAAGGAACGTAGTGCCTGCCACCCGAGGCGGCTGCCGCCTACAGCCGAGGCCCCAAGTCATTGGCTGCTTGGCTGCACTTTTGGGAGTGAAGGGGATATGCAACGAGGGCACCAAGAGTGACCTTTTATCCACAAATTTTTTAAGAACGTTACAGTCCAAACGCTGTTTTAGACGCCCCATTGTCCACGGACGCGAACGGGCCCCCTGAAGCGCGACGCCGTTAGAAATGCAGACCTGATCGCCAGGAAAAGGGCCTTTTCCACAGGTCGTCCGCAATAGGTTTCCCTATACACTTTCCTGCAGTCACTCACCTTGTCTGTGGCCGTTACCTAGATCACACAGCAACGAGCTCAGCGGCTTTAGCCGGCAGCCATCTACGTTGCGTGCCTCGTATTTTGCGAAGGAGGACCGTAGTAATACTTCCTGAGCCAGGACGTCGCTGCTCTACAAGAAAGTGACTGGGCTTCTCGGCGCTGGCCAGCGCTCCGGAAAGCGGCTTCTCGGCATCGTGACGCCGTCTTTCCCGGGGTGTAGGGCTGCTTAGTTGGTAAAGCTCCCTGCCTTGAAGAAAATCCGGTGATTTACTGAGTGCCCTTGTAAAGATCAGGGGAAGTTGTACACGTAAAACAAGGCATTGTTGTGAGCACAAATGCTGCTGAAGCAATCCGGCTTCTTCCCGATGCTCTGAGTGTTAATATAATGAAATTCAATCGACCATGGTTAACGGACTACGTAGGCGTGACGCTCTCAAGTTAGCAAAATGCCCGGTCATTTAATTTGTGTCTTGCATGAATGGACCGACAAAACTTCCACTGTCGCCATCTACTTTCTAGTGAAACTAAAGCCACAAAAACCGGATTGACAGAATTGGCGGGGAAAAAAGAACCTGTTGAGCTTCCCTAGAATCCAGCAGTCTGAGGCGGCTGCCGGGGTGTAGCAGATGCGGGAACTTTGACTTTTGTGGAATACCACAGCCCTCAGTGTCGATTTACCTATCCCGCCGAGGCACAAGCTCGGCATCTGCTTTCGCCTAAAGCGGATGCGCCAATGCGGATGTAACTGGGTGGGTTCGGGGGGCAAGAACGTCTGGAAGGCCAGTCGCCGCAACAAGTTTCATGCTGCTCGGTTCCTTCATTAGGAATACAAAGGGCGAGGGCACTATAGGCCGCAGGGAGGTTACCGCAGGCAGCTGCAACGCATTTCAAAATGAGCCCTTCAGCAGGAGAAGGTGAGGCATTCAGCAGGACCCTAAGCTGTAGGCAAATGACCTTGACTATATTAATGCGAGTGAAGTGCCATAGAGACAAAGCCAAAGCCTGGGAGTAGATCTAGGCTCGAGCGCGACTGATAGGTATTTTACAGTCGTTTACACCTATGGCGCGGCGAACACGCCGCTATCCAGCATTATTCGATGCTCTTCATCTGTATTTGCCTTGAATTGAGGAGCATTGTAGAGGTGCGCATGCTGGCCTCAAACACAGAACCCAGTCCGTTGCACCGGCGAAGACTAATCCCTGCGCAATCGAGTAGCCGCCGACGGAGTCAAAAGGCTTAAGCTACCTAAGGCAGGAGCACTTTGCCTGCATGCCGAAAACTGGGAAGAACTAGGAATTACCACTAAGAATAACGTACTCGTATGCTCTAGAATGTTCCTGTCGCTGCGCCGACCACGAAACGCGTAGTTTTGCTTGGGCATCCTGTGTCACGATTCTACGGTTTGTTGTGCGCCTCCGCTAACTGCGTCTTCCTTCGAACCATCTAAAATTAGTTTAGTAGTAGACTTTGTATATCGATAATAACCTGCCACCTCCCCCAGCTAGTCCAGTAACATCGTTTTGTTACTCCCCTGGTGCGTGTCACGCCGGAGATCCCGGAAGTGGGACATATCCCTTGCAGTAGCATCTATTGGGCATAGTTTTCAGCGCACTAGAGCTTCGCGAAATATGCTAATAGTGGAAGGGCAGGAGCACAGGGAACAGTTCACCCAGTGGTTGAGGTCGTATCAACGGGATTCGACGATCTGGCGGCGGGCCGAATGAGTTGAGGAAAAAACAATAGTCTTCTACCGACTATTCGCAAGGCCTAGCGTGCCCCAGAGGGCATACAGCTACGGGCAGGTGGCTGCCGGCTGGAGCCCCTTATGCGTAGACCGGCGTTTGGTCAGTACTGAGGACGCAGTCTTGAGGGTGGATATGAATTTATTTTTGCTTAGTTCATAAGTGACTGATAAAACTGTGCCGCATGGCGTCGTCTCCTACTGAGGCCCCTTTAGAATTTCAAAATGTGGTCTTCGCCGGGAACCGCTTTGACTATGTGCATGACAGGGAAATATCTGCTGACATGCGCTGATATTTGAAATTCAGAAATAACCGATTTCTTATAATTTAAACAAAAATACATATGCAGAGACCCGGCAAGAGAAACTCACTTACTTGGCATGCAGACATCCAAGTCCTGCGCATTACCATCCCGAAAGAAGTGCGAAAGAAGTGTCATGACATCCATGCTCACTGTAAACCCAGCTCACCAGCCTGTAGTTCGCTCCCAAGCAAGCCTGGTCGGCTTCTCAGGGTAAGCACTCACTAGAGCGTGACTGACCGGGCACAATCCGAATGAAGTTGAATCTACAGCATTGACATCCCTGAGAGCGACTGCAAAAGGTGCGCAGTGCGACATACTGCAGGCTGCAGCAACGTATGCGGCTCACAAACTACAGTAGGAACTGCTAAAGGGCCTCGCCGACGAGAACAACGCTAGCCAAGAGGGTCAAGGAGCCTCACACGAGTTTTTAACCATTACGTCATTCGTTGTTGAGTAGTAGAGCTCCGTAAGAGCCATCTTGCACAACCATCGAACACCAACAGTGTAAACCTTTGCTGAAGCTAGCCTCACTTTCCATCGTGATTCCACATCGGTACCATGTTAACGAATACTGTAGCTGCCCTGGAGAGAATACCACAGCTCTGGCGCGACGGTTGCTCGACGAGCTACCATACATACACCCACGGGAAACAGAAGCGCCTCTAGCTAAAGCCCACTTCCTGCTCTTCCTGAAAAGACATCCTGATTAGACTTCAGAAATGACCAGACTGGCTCGATACGGGAACAGCACGTGAAGAGTGATAGAGCCCGATGAGCTGCTGAGTCAAATGAATTCTCATACGCCCGTCAAAAACCCGTTGGAATAGGAGTATGGGCTAGCTTATGCGCACCATGAACAAGTTTTACACCACACAATAATGAACCTGCAATTTGATGCAGGAAACTTGTGAGAAATTGCAGTCCTATGAATGTCCGCACTATGAGGCATCATTACCTCTTCTGCAGGAGCGGTCATTCATCTGACCTGTGTATGCTAACAAAGAGCATCCAAGTTTCAACGCAGATTGGGGCCCCCCAAGTTAGGGTGAAACAGTTTCATAGATGCCAGGGTGTTCATGAGTTGAAATGCCAAACAGAGCTGACGACCCCAAAGGCATGTACATACAGGGTCGGTAGAACAAAACCCACCGCCTGAGGCTAATAATAAATCCGGGACCTCATGCTTGGGCGGGAAATCCGTACCTCAATGCTAAATTGCGATTCGTCCATGAATTGGTTCGTGGGGCCTGACCGATTGGCGAACCAAATAGCCAACTTTCTGGTGGTGCACGCAGAAACTGAAGGCCCATAACCGTAAGCACGTATCAACTTACACATACAAGTCACCGCACTGTACCTTTGGTGTCAGCAGAACAACTCACTTCCTCAGGCTGGTCAAAACAGTTTGGTGATTCGGCAAAACAAATGAAAAGAATGCAAAAGGACTTACTTGTAGTGCATCCCCGTACCTATTCTAATCTGCCGCGGGGAGCCTGTTGTTGAATAATTTGCCATTACGACTTACCTGCTTCTCCTGAAGCAATATATGCGAAGGTACCCCACATTGTTCCGTGACGTGTAAAAATAGGTATAAATGAAACGCTTAGTCTCGTCACCAGATCTGCTGTGCCGTCGCCTCCATACAATCCAGTTTTGGGGACAGACTTTCTGAATGTGGCATGTGAATGGCGTATGCGGGAGGAGCCTCATTATGCAATACACAGCGCCTGCTCTACTCAGCATTCTCTTAAAAAAAGCAGGCACCTTGCCGCACCTTCCCAAGCGACAGAGGCTGCTGGGGCACAAGGGCTAAACATCACTCATGATGGAACAACAGACGTGCATGTGGGGCGAAAGCAGCTCTATTTACAGGTACAGCAAGCTTTCGAGCTACTGGTTGGTGCCGGCATATCACGCCAACCAGTAACACAGCTCACGAGTGCTCATGAACACCGTGCATATTTACTCCCGAAATCACAGCCATATGACACCCATTCGTAGCTCTCCCAAAATTGTTGCACCATTTAATTGATATGCCCAAGTGGGCAACTGGACGCATCCAGCGAACCGAAGAAAGTGTGCAACGACTTGAAAGCAACGGACTAGTTCCGAGAAAACGCATAATGCAAGTCTTCCAAGACCCACCTGCTTCAACTGGCATCCGCCGACAAGACTGGTGTTGCAAAGTTTGATTGTATAAATCCACGCGAACACTTCAAGGCCCTCAAGGGGGCAATGCCGCCGAGGCTCGAAACTCATAGCTACAATACTAGACCTACTGAGAAGACATGCCACGAGACCAAAAACTTACGTCCTGTGAGCAGACAAACAACCCTTCTCACCTAATCGCCTCTACACACTCCACACCGTGTGAACATTGAATTGCAGGCGCCAGCGTCGGAATTTCATTCAGGCAGTGACAGTCTTGCGGCCGCGTTCACTGTTTCCGTTTGCTGTGGGTTTAACCGAGTGGCTTTCCGTGAACTCACCTGCTGTTGTCACAAAGACTTGTTGTGAGCAGACCTTATACCCCATTCGGAGACAAACGCCCCCCTAGGCCATCGGTTTCATTAACTGGAAACCCCATGCAGCTTGAACACCTGACGGGTATGAGCAGGCAAGTGCACGCGTTTGCAGCGGTTACACTGAACATAGCGTCGTCATGGGTGGGATCCGCTATAAACAAAATGCACGGCATTAATGCGTGTCTGCGTGTCTACGATATTGAATACGACCATCTGTGACCCTTTCAAAGGTCTAGTATAAACGGCTCGGTTGTGTTCATTAGCTGCTAAAATCTTCACATTCCACCGCTGTTGGGTCAAGAGAAGATTACTCCTTTTAGCATCCTGGAGTGAAGGCAGCATTTATATGCAGGGCGGTTAAACAAGCTGAGAGGGTATTGTGCGGGGAACTCACGACCTGGTGGCATAACCAGGAAGATCTCGGATGCAGCACAAAATGCCGCCCCCACAGCCATGTATGTTTCCTCTCGCCTAGGGTGGTCACGGAACACAGTGGGCTCTAAATTCAAGTCCGCACTTCGACAGTACACACCCGATACCCAGATTCCTTTGACATCACACCGACTTCCTATCCTAGCGGGTGCTTACAATCTGTCGTCAGTGAAAAATGTGTAGCAACATCTAACATTACGCGCTCAGACTCACCCAACGGTAGTTGCCGCCTAATTCGTACAGAACACAGTAGAACTTCACCACATCTTGAGGCATACGTTCTGCACATATTGGAAGCCAGAGACACGTTTTTTTAGCCCGTAGGATGTGAGTTCATTTTCCCGGGCTGTGGATTGAAAATACCTCGATATTTCCCGAACTGTGCAAGCACATGCTCGTGCAAGCAATGTAGACTATGATGGATCGCGGCATGCTGGCCGAGCATTGGTCAGAGAAAAGCATGTACAAAGTGGGACTTACGCCCTACGTCGACATAACGGAAAAGAATCTTCCAACAAACACATCAACCATAGAGTGCTGAGAAGTCTGAACAAGCACGTTGTGGTTAGTGCTGCCGGAATAACGAGCAAGCCAAGAATAGGCTACCAACATACGAGCTAAACACACAGTAGACGTCCCCCCTTTACGGGTAATAAGATCCAGCATGTTTTCGTCAGTGTCGACTAATCCGGGTACAAGCGTGTGGAATGCATTAAAGGTGCTTTCATCGGCATTGTTCTCTGTAGGAAGAGACGAAACACACTTCCTGGACAATGGCAATGGGTCGCATTGGCCTGGTTTGATGTGACTATCCTTTTCTTCCCACTATCATCTATTTGGCCCACTGCCTATTTATCATATATTTGCCGGTTTCTGCAGTACTAGGCTACACGAGGCAGGTGCTGCTCGTGACCCCGGAACCTACTCCCTGAAATAATAGGAATGCGTAGTAGCTTGTAGCAACCAGATATGAGCGCGTTGCTAGGCTCCCATGAGCACCATAGTTCCGAATCTATTCCACACATTGTTTATTCTTATTTATCCCTGAATGCAAGGGAGCTATGCGCATTGCATTGCATGTTCCGGTGACTGACTGATTTGATGGCTCTGGGGCTGCCGAAGACATACTGCCTGAACACACCCGAATGCACAGTGCATCATACAGCCGCACTACGCAAGACTGGAGAGATGTACAGACACTGGACTGACCGCGTGATCCATGGCTCGACATACCCCTCGATCGTTCCTAGATACGGACTGTCTGAGACCAGTGAGGAGCGAAAACAGGGCAGACCCAACCCTCATATGTAGACTTACCTGGGACTGTTGCGAATGGCAGACAAAGCCTGGTCAAGGTGCATTCCTTCCAAAATACTCAAGCACATATCGTTAGCCTTATGAAAAGCAAACTCCGCACTTGGCTACCGTGCAATACAAGCCAAACCAGGGAGTTGAGACAGTAAAGTCGCCGGAGGACGAAGGCGCACCAGCTGATACCAGGAAGCAGGGGGTGGGACAAGAGAAAGCGCTTGGAGGGCAGCTGGATTGAATATCTTGTACCAACGTCATCAAGTGTTCTTGTGTTCTGCTGGAGGTTCTCAACCACACACACAGTCAACTCTCCGCCACTATAGATGCTCCGGCCACCCTTAAAATACGTAACTGTAGGGCGCGCCACGGAGTGGGGCTTCTCTGGAAAGGAGAAAACGAACTTGCTGTGGTAAAATAAAAGCCACCAGCACACTTGGAAAAACACTTGAAACTGCGAAGGCCCATGACTGTAGTCACTCTGTAAATGCTCTACACGGACAGGCAAAAAGGGATTAGCGTGTACAGGGCTAGTTTGGTGCATGGTGAGTCAGGACGAACTTCCTGGGCCAACAAAGTCAGGCACAGTTTGTCACAATACTTCCAGATATCTATTACAGGGACAAACCCAGTCACCTCCTGCGCTCTCTGCAGCCATTCGCAGGCCTAGGAACTATTAGTGGTTTTAGGGCGTAGGGCAATGGAAGGCAACCTGTTGCATTCGAGGTGCCAAACCACTGCAACCTGGCGGCCCCGCCAAACTCTGGCACAGTAAAACCACTGGGGACTAACTGCCTGATTCCAATGAAGTTCCGTACAAATTCGGTAGCCAACTTCTTCGTCTCGGTTTTGTATCGAGAGGTCAGCAATGCCTCAGCGCATTTCCCAAAGCGAAATCACCGTAGCAATGCGTTGCCTCGGGACGAAAACGCCCGCGCCCATGCCTTTGCATTCGATGGGCCACGAACTAAAACAGGAACAGCCGTTGCTATATGAAGCGGTGGTAGCGCACCAGCTGGGAAAAGAACAAGGGATATTGCAGGTACATTGTTGCCCACTCACGCCCACCGGATGCCCGCCGTCAGTGCCTGTGCAACGCAGGCGGCTGCGAGCCAGGTCATACACATAACCTTTCTGATAACGCGGCACACAGTGCTGGGACACTGAAGCGCAAGCTACCTCGAGGTGTGGAAACACAAAGCATCGAGACGGGACAGAACCCTACTTTCTGCAACCAATGCAGCGTGGAGATGCCAGGCTATGTTAGCAGGGTTAAAGGAATTGTAGGCTGTGTGCCGGTGAACCAACACCAGCTGTGCGTTCTGCAATACCAACAGTGAATGAATGAAAATGATGTCATAAAACTGTATGCTGGGACTACGCTTCGGCACTCTCCTTGCATCCGGCCTCTGACAACTGCTCACTTTCTAAAGCAGAAGCAAACACGTTTAAGCGAGGAGCCTGATTACCTGGAGCATGGGGATCTTTCATAAACGCCTCAGATGGTACATGGACGTGCTGTTCGTGCGGTAGAGTTGCGTTTAACTATTTCTGCATGCTTGGGAACAATAGCGGCTGCAGTTATTCGTGCATATGTCTAGACGTTTCACCCCAACATCCGGTCATACCGTCGTGCATGCAGAAGCGGCTAGGCGAAAAGCACGGCTCACAAGCTAATCCAGCCGATGCCCAGCGTAGGAAACCAGAGGAATCACCACCTACGGCAAAACGTTGAGCCCCTGCAGTCCAAAAATCGATATGCGAAACGCTCCGGGAGCAGTTCCTTACATGGGAAAGAATGGAGCAAATTGTGCAGAACACTGGTGCGACCCACTGAAACTGGAGACTCCAGAAGGAGCATAAGAGATAACTCACGTCCTGTAATGCCCGTATGAAAAAGCGTAGATAAATACTTACGTATTCACATGCATGCAAGAGTGGTGAGGGACTGCCGCGACGGCCAATGCATGAAAATAGCAAAACAACAGTGTTATGGGTGACCAGGCTCTTTGCGTGCTCACCTTTCAATCGTTTTCCTAGAAATCCAGGCGGCAAAAATGAGGACAACGCACTGCCTGAGCTTGGCAAAACGTCCAGCTACAACTGTGTGGTAAGGAGCTCTTGAACGGCCTGGCGCATAGAATACGCTTGACTCCAAGCAGAAAAGAATAAGACGTATATTCCGCGTACTTCCTACTCTCCACATAGAGCGGCGCACGTGGGGCCGACCGCTGAAAGTGGCATACGACTATAAACGCGTTATCTGTACGTGAATTCTTGGCAAGCTGTCTAACAGAAGCTTCTATCGGAAACGAAGACTTTTGAGGGCATTCTGCAAACGAATAAGCCTGAAACGTACTGCCTGTGGGCCAAAGCGGCATCTAAGACAGCAATTGTAATATGGTGAATCAAGTACGAACCTTGAATTATGAGTTTTAGAGCCCACCCACCTAGTGCAGCTGACATACGCCAAGTAAGAAGCTCCAACGCACAGCCTGTGTAAGGCCGACCACTATGCACATGCCCACAGATTTTTTCATGGGGGCTTGAGCCTCTCATGCAGTGGCTGTGGAGCCTTCCCCTTAAAAGGTGAAGACGGTACAGCCTTTGAAACACACTGGGTCTAATTAGTGCCGGCAGTGCGTAGGGAAACTCCTCGCAGGATACACCAGCAAGCGCACTTCCTGAATTCCAAAGCCAAAATAGGGGCCTAGAAGATGCCATTGGTCTCCACGTTCCCATTACCTACTGCGTATACGTGTACGCTTCCCCGGGAGCCCCGTAGTAGAAAGCCAAAAGCAAGTTGGAAGATAAGCCTATGTTAGAAGCACCACGAAAATCTAGGGTAGGCTTCAAGAGGCGCAGATAGTCAGCATCTGGCGCACAGGTGAATGTGTTACTACTTTTCCTAAATGCATTGGAGACAAATGAGAAATGTGATCATGCGAGGGTCCAAAGCGCTAAGAGCCCTAAACACATGAACTCTGAGCATTCTGGGTTTACTGTCGAACACGCTACACAAGGTGCAAGGATTGATAAACGACTTACAAGCTGCAAACGCAGAGGAAATGAACGCCTTTACGGCCCTAAGAGGGTCCAAGACAATGTAACGGTATGGGACAACCAAATCATTAAGCCGACCTCGGCAGAAACAATCGCAGCACGTTCAAAGAGGCGATACCTACTTTCTGGAGCAATATTTACGTTTTCCTTAGCTATTTACAACTATAAGAATGACACATGAGCCGATAGCCCCAAAGCCCCAAAGCACGAGCTTTGCGCGCTATGCAAATGTCTTGGCCTTGATTTCTGTATCTTCAATCTCACTACTCCATTCTTGCTATGCTCGTTCCATTTCCCCCCTCAACTGAACAACTGTCAGATTTTGCAGCCAAAAGACTAGTGCCCCTATACGGTTTACGCCCAGTCGCTAAGTTGTTCCATAGAAAAGCTAAGCAAGAAAGCAGGTGATTGTGAATATTAGTCAGGATCCTCAAACTGTGGCAATACGTGCTGCATATAGAAGCGCACTCCCTGAACAAGCAAAACACAATTGTGCAACCTCCGGGGCCTTGGACAGAGTCACCATGCAAATTGCAAAAATCACTATGCCTCCAACACACGTTGTTGTACCCCTCGCACAGTGTCGGCTGTGCGCTTAAAGGGATTATCGAGCTGCAACTGCCAAGTCCCACCAACGAAGTGGCAATTACAAAGGGTAAATGGCTGCGGATGTGCAATGGGGCCCGTACGTCCTGGAGACATGCCAGAATTCGCAAGTATTACCCGAACACCTTACAGCATGCAAATTTGACTTTATGAATCCAGGAATTGTATACCCGAGTCGGAGGGCAGAGCTTTCAAATCGAAGGAACTAGACATTAAGCGCATACTAAAGGGTTAGTAAAACGTACTAGCTGTTGGGTGTTGTAGCTAGATGCTAGTCTAAAACCATTAAAACACAACTGCGGCACATGCGCTGTTAATTTCATGAGTGGTAACCGCGGCAAGGAGCAAAACCGCTCGCTAAGTCAAGACCCTCCCCTGCAACCGCAGACTGTAACAAGCGAGGGAAATCCTCTCGGCGAAAATAGGTGCAAAGTACCCCTACACGAGCAATGCACTTGCTCGGGCATTACTTTCGCACAGAGTGATTTTCGCTCGGAAGATACTCATGCGCGCCGAGAGACATCCGAATCCAGCATCTTCAGTATCGTAATACACAGCTCACAGCCTGTTTCAGACAAAAACGACACGCGCACGCCAGTGACTGTTATCTGACCACCAATGATCAACGTTGTATCGTTTCAAGACGTCAGTGCACAAAGCATGTTTGCTAGCAACTACGTACTTGCTGTGAACAAGGTAGAAATGCACGACGAGTAAAAGGCCATGCAGTATCCGAGCTCTAATTAATTTAGAGCCCCCACGGAATCAGCACCATAGAACGTGTCGTCAGACTTTTGAACGTTGTCTACACAAACGGGAGTTGCTACCAGTCACAAATAATGAGCGAATGCATGCGCAAAACTTTCTAGGTGTCGTCAAACTGCAGACGTGAAGACAAAGCGCGCAGCAACCAAAGCGGGTCGCACTTTCTGATACCAAATAGCTTCTAAAACTTGCAAGTCTTCGCGAAGAGCTGCCTGCGTGAAAATTTTACACAGACACGTCCGCTTTGTTCTGCACAATCCCCGGTTACACCGTGCTATTGACAACTCACGATCTGCACAGGAACCCGGCACGCAACTTTTTTACGCCGCCCTGCTTCTAAATGGGGACAAAGTAATTTACCGTCGACAAATTAGTAAGGCCCGTAAAAACGGGTACATGTATATATGTAACGAAGTGCATCGAGATCCGGACTCAAACAAATGCGCGCTCCAAAACCCACATCCTGTCACCAAGTCTTATCTACAATGCTATATGATCGACAAACCCACAAAGGACCAGCCAAGATGATTCAAGTTATGCACGACATGTGACCCATAACTTGGTGTGTTCGGGTGGCCGGGCTACGTCAAATTTCAATGCTGCTGAACGCTTTGAAGGCTTGATGCCCGCTTCTGCTGCAGCCACTTCCTAGTGCTTTTTCTTCTACCTGGAAGGATGTACAGAGCTGAACGTGTGCAGGCGCACTTCCTAAAGAAGAGCAAAACTAGCAACAGCACGTCAACACGATTGAACCATACGAGGTCACGCACATGCCCACATGCTCCCCTGCATCTCACTGTGACAATGTTGGTGGCTGCAGCGAGAAACTCACAATCTGAACACTCAAAGCAACTGTCCTACGTCCTTTTCGGGCTCTCTCGCCGAAAAGTTAGGCAGCGACGCATAATCTTTCGAAAGGAAATAATCGCTGTCTGCGAGGTCTGCTGCAAAGCTTCAATAAAACCCACAATACCATGATAATACGGTCCACAGACAAATACTTCATCAAACTCACTCTCTGGGGTCCATAAATAGCAGTAGCAGCGAACGTCTACATCCAGACGATCTAAGTGGGTACACCACCGAGCGCCCGCGAGCTTACACTGCAGTGTATTGCAATAAACCACCGCGCACTAAATATGCAGTGCTAAGCGCACCTCCTGGAAAAGAAAAATCAAACACGGCGAGACGATAACGTTTGATTGCCATATGAATGATACGCTGGTTCTAACAGGGCGATGGGTTGCTGGCATGGCAGGGCTTCAATTCATGACCCACGCCCTGCAGGCAACAACAAGCTGGAGACAAACCAATTGAAATTGCAATCCATTATATGGTGCCACTGTGCAGACATATCACACTGTTTCTGCCATTTTTTGAAGGGAACAAGCGAGCGTGAACAAAACGCACAAACTAAATTTGTTTGCGGTGCCATATTCATGAAGTGCGCGGCCTCCACATTAGCCGGCAGAATCTCCATTTGCGTCGTCAACGTTCTCTTCGGCGGCTTTCCAATTAATATGCACTCGCTAGTTATCGTGTGAACGCTACGAAACTGTGGAAGCGGCTCAACCTTCCCGCGTGACCAACTCACAGACTTTGCCAGGTGCAGTTCTATTTCAACTTTCAGTGAAATGTTTCCTTATCAAAGACCCCCGAATGCCATTGCGTCTCGTTCGCCAGTTAGCTCAAAAAACGGGGACACAATGTGCTAAGGAGCAGTATACTAACTTTCTGTAGGTGCAGGAACGTCGCCGGATCTACACGTTTCCATCACCACTATCCGTTATGTGTAGCGTAGCGACTAGCAGGATCGGCTGGATCGCGTCACACAACGAAACCCATCATATCATAAGCGGTGTATCCCCCCTAAGCTTGCAAGCGAACAAACACAAATATGCATGGCACTCGCCAGAACCACGCACGATCTGTGATAGGCAACGGGAACGTACAGTTTTATACAGCAGATACACACGCGCACTGACCATTAAATTGCAGTTTCTCAAATACTGTTTTTGAACTTCCTGGTCGACTCCAAGTAAGAATTTCACACAGAAAATAAGCAGTACGAAGCAGGGAGGCAGTGTACTAACGATGAATATATGGTAGCAGTCCCTAAAGGTGGAATGCAGCAACCGCTATTCGCAAAATCACTTCGTGCCAGGCGTACTAGCTGGAGGTTAGAAAATTTTGTTATGTACAGAGCAGTACGTGCAGGGCTCAACTGAAAGACGAGCTAATTTATTTAGCTAATGTGCACGAGCTCCATTGGTGCAACAACGCATCTGCGGCAGCATACTAGGACTCGTGGCTTCAAACATCCACAGTTAAACCCAACGCACGCTCTGAATCCACCAACACCTTGTTCACATCCCGTACATTCAGTATCGCTCCCAAGATGTACATCTTTTCTGGCCAGAAGTGATGGCCCAACTTGGCAGATATCAGTGCACACACCCGCAACTAAAGAACGTGCCGCTCAGACACGAGGCGGCAACCAGTGTCCAGGACGTCGCCGGATAAAACTTCTGTGACAGCGGTCCGACAAGCACTTCATAGCTTACATCCTAAGGTAAATCAGTTGGTATACAGAACGCAACATTCTAGATGCCACACTTAATGCGGCATACAGCGCGCACGGCTACTACGCGGAAGAAGCTTCTAACAGCATATAAGGGGAATAGATCAAGTGTCTCTTACGGCCTATAATGGTTAAAATTCCAGTTTGGCCAATGCTTTTGCACCGTCTGCATTCGTGCAGGTCAATGAATCGCACATTGGCAAGGCTAGGAAAAAACTGCTAGAAAACTCTTACGGGATAGAACACGCTTAGCGCCAAGGTTCCGTGCTATTCACTACTACAATTCCAATTTCTCGTCTCAGTACAGCCTCGTAAGACCAGAAATATTCAATCACCGGAGTCGTTCAGCCACTTTGGGTATGCACGAAGGTTTGTACGCACCACCTGAACACGGAGAATTGTAGAACCGAAAGGGGCACGCCCAAATTTCGAATTCCTAACCAGCGTGCGACATACGTCGTCACAAGCAAGCCCTATGCTACTCTTCTGCACTGTGCTGCTTGGGGCAAAAACAACCCCTACTGCCTTTCAGATATGGAGTTGTGCTTCATAGCAGCTGAAAGGCTTACTAGCTATGCCGCAAATTCCATCTATATTCGTGTCAGGTGGCCTCACTTGTGTAACTAGGCACGGATTGCCCAACTGCTTGCGCTTTTAAACATTGCGAAAAATCTGTTCGGAATTGCCCGGTGCTTGCTCGGCATCACGCTACATACGCATAGGTATCGAATACGCAACGACGCAGGCAAGCATGCTGCTGCACGGTATCAGGGCTGCGACCGCCTTGAGCGTCGGAACAAGACGGTTAATATCCCTTACCGGCCCACAAAGGGCAATCCTAGATGTGTATACAGCGCTATGCTGATATACAGCGCTATGCTGATATAGGGGGGAAGCTTAAAGTTCATGTGCTCTACCCGCCACGCACCATCTGCAAAAATCATAATTATCGACCAGTATCCCTGTGTCGTGGCCAATTACGTGCCGTCACACATATTAAGCGGCGCCAAGCAAGACTAAAAATGTACCGACGACGGCGGCACGCTTCCCGTCAGTGTTTTCCGCCGGAAACACGGAGCATAACCGGTAACATTGCATGAGACCCGTTCTACCCGCCGTGACTACTACAGAATGCGTGTTATCAAACTCACAAGCTGCGAAAGAAAGAATTAGACAATCGCCCCCAAAAAAGCATTGGCGCACGAGGTCCCTCTATTGGTGGGCACGGCTTCGGAACCAAAAGCGTTTCTTAGAGTTCACAATATGTTTGAGTTTCAAGCGCGTCATCGATATGGACATAGTTCAGCTGTCTTCATTTGTATTTCGTGTCAGCCAGTAGCATCCATTATCCCACGGCAAACCAGCACATGATTGTCGTAGCGAATTAACGAGCCAGGAACTCACCGTCTGCACAAACAGCGGCAGAGACACTCCAAATGCCATTCCTGCCTCGAGCAAACTCCGGGTACATTGTTGCAGGTTTGCACATCCCCGTGTCAATATAGAGGAGACAATCGGAGCTACAGAGTAAATGCTATTGCCCTTGGTTTAGTAGGAAGGGCAACTGCAAAATAACGCCCTAGGAGGACCTCAGACCGCTACCCGAAGTTGACTTAGAACAGCTGGCAGCTCTGTGAAAAAAACTTGCTTCCTGCGCCCCAGAGTTGAGCCGTAAAGGCCCTTGAAATATGTACAACTGTACCGTATACCTGTTCACTGTCCTGAGGAGATGCTCAGGTGACCAGGCCGTTTCGCCTCATGCATCATCCGTGCGTAGAAGTAACCAAAGCAGCAGCA
>HG712953.1:58359-73811 GCA_000499725.1 Eimeria brunetti | reverse complement strand
AAGCCTCTTCACAACGGCAGCAGGCGTAGGCGGGGCAGGCGGACAAGGCCACAGAGAGCCAACTTGCAAGCGTGTTCGCCGTAAAAAAACGGCAGTTCACTTAGATCGCCTGGGCCGTGAACTACAGTCAGCCGAAACACCAAGGTCAACGCACGTTCTGCGAAACGAATGGCCGCATCCCGGAAAGCCACAAGTAATGAATGAATTGGTAGCTCACTCTTATCGTAGTTCATGTGGCTCCACCGGCGTCGCTTCGACGCCACTAGCCAACGGCAACACCAGCAGCAGGCCCACTGTCTGTTTTCCGAAGGAACGGCACTCCGAATACCCTAACGCTGCTCGCCACTTCCGTAAAAAAGACTCCGCGCTCCTCAGGTAATCTTGTCTTCCAGTTCTTTCCCTCCCACGTTAGTTAATAGTTCTGATTGCATTCGTTGCGGTGCAGCATGCATGCACTCTGCATCGGCGTGGTATGCTTCGATCGACACAGGGATACTGAGAAACCGGCATACTTTCTGAGGCAATGTTGACCCATATCCTCGTAAGGACGAAGACATTGCTGCGCAAAGAGTGGCAATAGGATTAGGTTTCATACGTCTGCGCGTGGAACCAAACGCAGATTGTCGCTTGGACCCGGTTAGCAGTGTAGCAGCAAACCCACTTCCTGGGCGTGAAATGAGTTACGACAAACAACTCATTTGACATTAAAACGTAGTTCGAATATACAAAGTGGGTATCACTATACCGGGCGTATGGAGCCACCAGGTTAGTATAAAGTACCACAAAGCGTTTCCGCCGACCGGAAGTCACTACCTGCACAGCCTCTGACAAGCCTGTTTGTGTTGCCTTTGCCATATTCGCAGCAAGGCACCTACACAACGAATTCATATGGACACTGATCGACGCACAAGCTTCACCCCAGTTCACCTCTACCCGGTAAAAACGAACACTGCGGCGTAGCGTAAGCTGGGGAATTTTTCCGACTGCTGTTTGATGAGATCTGCCTTTTCGAAGAAACAAAAACACACCGACCCACGCATCCAGGAAGTGTACTTGGGGAAGTGTCAAAACTACAGTCAACTGGCAAGCATCAGTGTCGACGCACCTCCTACATTCAGAGAACCAGGAACCACCGTGCCCCACGCAATCAGCCAGTCTAATAGTGTCCCGTTCCGTCAAATCTATATCACGACACTCATCCTCGATGGCCGAAATGCTCAGCACAGCCTTAGTGGAGATGCAAAAACTACTTTTTCCCTCCACTCAATTGGGCTGCAGGTGTGGATCCAGAAAGCGCACAGCCTGCAATTGGCAGAAGGCGACGCTGAAGCACCGGCCCCAATTTAGCTTCTTGCAGCGTATGACAGAGCTTTCAACGCCGCGACACTCGCTGTTAAAGGCCTTTTGGCGATTCCTTTAAGCACATGAGGTAAAGCAGGCCTCGACCATGAGCTATAATGATCAGCAGGTACAAATAACAGGCACCCGAGTTGCAGAAGAGGCTGCCGTACCCCTACGAAGGCAAAATGTGGACTAAGGCAGCTCCTGCTTCAATCACCTCAGTTGCACAGGGAAAAATAATTGTTATTTACTTATATTTCCTCTGACTCACAATCTGTGTGATTGCGGGGCCGAACCGTTGTACTCCCGCATTCCGACAAATATTCGGGAACGTTACCACCTACAGGGTCCGCCTGGAAAGATCGGCAAAGAATACAAGGTAAAGCAAGACTGGTTCAGTATTCCCTACCCACCACGGCATGCGTGAATACCGTGCACGAACAACTAACAAAATTTTGCGATCAAATCGCCATATCAAAACCCTGCGTGCAGGAAAATGCAGAGGCATACCGCCAGCAGCACTACGACAAACAGCGACGCACTCAGCATATTACCCTTCGACAACTGGAGCAAATTAATTCCCCAACTGCTGGTGTTGCACGATCCAGGTCCTACACTCCTAAATCATTATGAAGCAAAGCAATAAGTATGGAGGAGGTTATACAGAGGCAGTAAAAACCGTCATCGTTTGGCTGGACGGCATCACAGCCGTATAAGGGATGTTCTCAAGTACTTTCTGGAATGAATTACAATCCACAAACATACTACCGCCATAGCTACGGCACTAGATGAGCATCTACACACCGCCCACGGCGGTCAGGCTGCGCGTTAAAATATAGGCCAAGAGGGGTAGCATGAAGAAGCACGACTTCCTACTCAGGCAATTAATGCTGCATCGCCCAGTTGACACACCACAGCTGAGAAACTGAGTGATTATAAACTTGAAACCAATGGCGTTCGTTATACGCGTACGCACGAGTTTTCCCCTCACTTTCTAGACAGAAAAATCCGTGGATCTCGGCTACGACATTTACCATGCGAAATTCTATATATCTCTTCACAGAAATGTACACCACCCTTCAGCATCGAATGCTTGACTCTGTCGCCGGCCATCCGCGGTGCACTCTATTACAGTAATTCCAATGCGGTGTGATTAGCTGACTGTAAGCTAGTCGCCTTCCGGCTAAAACGATAGCCTTGAGTTCTGTTGGCGAACAATGTGCGGCGTTACGCAACTACAACAATATTTCAGAAGCATGCGGGTAGCTGACGGAAGATTCATAGCAACCCCTGAACAGGTACTAACACAAAAAGTCTCCATTCCCATGATTTTCTTTTCAAACGGCAATATGGCAAACCTACTGCCTGTACGCAACGATTCATACAGCATGAAGGCCAGCTGCAGGATAGATATGCCCCATATTGATTGGTTCCCGTAGCAAATACCGACTCTTGCCTCAAGGTGGAGCACGCTACAGAGCCTACTCTATTAGAGCTTCAGTGTATCTAACAGCATGCTTCGCCAAACTAACGTGAAAAATAAATCATCTGACACGGCTGCCAACTGTACTGGTGCATTCTGCAGCACGAATAATCCCCCCGCAGCGAACAAACGCACTACATCGTGCAACTTGTTACCAATGCCAGCCCTCTGGATGAGCTACACCTGTCCGTGTGCACCCACGGGGGCAAAATTGTTACAAGTACGCTGATAGCGGGAGCACCGATATTGAATATCTCCACCACGAAGGCTGAAGTATTCAGCAGCAAAGCACGCAGTGCTACTGCAGCCGTTGATGAAACTTCAAAGATGCGGGAACTGGTACATTCCTCGCAAACACTGCTGAGCAAAGCAGAGCTACTGCAGCCGGACATGCGCCTTGGAACACGCAAGACCCATTAGAAGCAACTTCATTCGCACAATATACTAATGGACCCGAAGTGGCAATGGATTAGAAGGCGCATAAGCGCGGAGATGTTGCCAAAATACGCCGATGCATTTGTTCGCTACCTTGGCATTAACGTACTTTCTATGCGCATAAAAGTGTTCCGCTCAGATAACCTGCTCCGCTACACATAAAAAACTTGTCGTTGGGTTGTCACCTTGGCGCCCTGCAATCTTCTGAGACTCCGGTGCCAACTCTTCGACGACCTATACCCTGCAGCCTATTCAATGCTAGGTCAACCATCAAGCGTATACAACTACCGCTATGCAGAGAATTAGAGCTCACTCCCTGCAGTAAATTCAAGAATAACTACCCATCTAGACCGTCACATTCCCTTTCCCTCCCATTCGCAGATGGCTTTTTTCTCCTACACAATTGCAGTTACATCCACACAATGTAGTAAAGGCAACTATGCCCGGTCAGAAAATGAACTACCACCATGCACTTGTTGCGCTGATCTGGGTGCCATTTCGTTGCTGCGGATGTGGCCAGTGGCACCCCTAGGTACAAAATTCGTCCGTCCGTGCGCAGATGAAGACAAATTCTTCTTTCAAAGCCCACATGGACAGACAACGAAGACAGTGAGCGTCAAGCCGAATCTACATTGTACTTAAGGTTGCACAGCTCAGCAGCTATTAACGTATTCTCATTGCAGCCAAGCGCGCACGTTGCAACACGGACAAAGTATAACCTACTTCATTCGCACGAAAGACCGATGGACGAAAACGCCCAGAAGGGCGGAGACTCGCCGAGGCTCCCTGCACTTCCTCGCTAGCTTGGCGTTAGCGTACCTTCTATGCGCATAAAAATATTCCGTTCAGATGATAACCTGCTCCTCTACACATAAGCAAACCTGTCGCTGGGTTGTCACATTCGCGTGCTGCAATCTTCCGAGATTACGGTGACAACTCTTCGACGTTCTACACTCTGCAACCTATTCAACGCTAGGTCATTACCTACAACCATCAAGCGTATACAACTACCCCTAACCTGAGAATTAGAGCTCACTCCCTGCAGTAAATTCAAGAATAACTACCCATCTAGACCGTCACATTCCCTTTCCCTCCCATTCGCAGATGGCTTTTTTCTCCTACACAATTGCAGTTACATCCACACAATGTAGTAAAGGCAACTATGCCCGGTCAGAAAATGAACTACCACCATGCACTTGATGCGCTGATCTGGGTGCCCATTCGTTGCTGCGGGTGTGGCCAGTGGCACCCCTAGGTACAAAATTCGCCCTCCCGTGCGCAGATGAATACAAAACCTTCCAAAGACCAAGTGGACAGACAACGAAGACAGTGAGCGTCAAGCAGAATCTACATTGTACTTAAGGCTGCACAGCTCAGCAGCTATTAACGTAGTCCCATTGCAGCCAAGCATGCACATTGCAACATACAAGATCCAGCATAGGCCCTCGCATTCGCACAAACGACTGCTGATGGTCCCAACCAGTCGTATAAATTTAAACGCTTAGAAGAGAGCCCGCCCAAGGCTCCCTGCACTTGCTCGCCAGCTTGGCATAGCGTACTTTCTATCCTCACGAAAATCATTCGGACACATGCACCTGTGCTCCTCTGCGCATCAGCAAGCCCGTCTCCGAGACGCCTAGACATTCCTTAGTCTTCGGAGGCTACGGAGCTCACCCTTTTTGCCACTTGCGTATCTGGAAAGTACTGAAAACTATAGCTTCATCCGCATTGACTAACGCGAAAGGGCCACCTCGGTGCATGCGATTACAGCTCGGTTTCTGCCACTCTCGCTGGCGAAATGAACCAACACTTTTCGCTTGCCAGTGAGATAACACGTGCCCATGTATTGCATCGAACACCCTAGAACAAAGTCAGCGGACCTGCAGACAGGGAGAAGCCCTAAGGAGGCCAGAACCACTGCCAGCGAATACATTGCACATACTAAATGAGTAGAGATGCATTTACGTGCGCCCACGTATGCTTTAAGGTTACCTTAGTCGCATGACTCTTCGTGCAAGCGTACCGCCTTAAATGGACAGGGTACACAACCGGTTAAGACCGGACTCATCAACACGCTTATTGCGTCTACGCTTATTGCTGCGCTTATGGGAATGACCACTGGTCCTAATACAACCATACGGAGCGGATAGAAAGGGATGAGCATAGTTGTTTAGAGCAGCAACGCAGCCGAGCATGCCTAGGTCGGTGGAGAAACTCTAGCTAAGCTATGATGAGACGCTAAAGCCGACGTACTCTGGCTCTTAGAAGGAAAATGCCGAGAGACAGCAGGATCGCCAGTCCAAGGAGTTGTGCTCTTCTTTTCGCCACTCCAGCTTGGGACGCATTTGGCTGCGGGGAAAGGCTCTGCTGAGCCGTCGACGCACTGTATACTGCAGCAAGGGAGCTCCTTTCACGGGATGCCTCCTCAAGAGGAGCAACATCTGCTTGCTCGCCTTGATCCTGCTCTAGTGGAGCTTCTGGAGACTCCACCTCCCCTACAGGTTCGGTCTCTGCAATTTCGTCCGGAATGACTTCAGGTACAACAATGGCCTCCGGGGCAACGTCAACCATCCCCTCTGAGCCTGCAACTGTCATTGGTACAACGATTAGGGCAGCTATGAGCAGGAATCGCATTGGTAGACTGAGGTTTCTAAAACCCTGTGTGCGCCCCTCCCCGCACAGTGAGGTTTGCGATGCTGCGAACGCCATTTTGGTGCTGGAATGTATGCAGGGGACCGAAGAGACCGCAATTGAGCGAAATGTCAACTTAAAAAAACAATGTGCACAAGGTCAAGCTCCGGAAAAATTACAAGGCATCGTGCAGCCTCCCAACATCTAGCTCCCCACGCCTCGCTAGAGGCGATGCCACGTGAGTGCCCCACCGACAGGTGCAGAACAGCACGCGACACTGCCGTCGTTTGCGCGAAGAATTACCCACAATTTCTCAGTGAAATGACTTTTAAATCCTATTTGAACGCGTTTCTATAGAGGTGACTGGCTCTTTTACTGTTTTGCGCAGTTGTCATTTAGGCTGAGCACAAGGAGACACCGAGCATTACGGAACCACCAGTCCTGCAAGACGCGATTTTATTCTAACGTTCAGCACATGCCGTTGAGTGGCCACAACCTACACCTCATGCATCGTTGTACCACACACACAGTGGTACATCAACGCTATAGTTCAGGTTTAGGGAAAAGTGGGAGCGTTGAAAAGTTGGACGTTAGAAGCTCCGTAACAGAGCCTATTCCGAAGTTGGTGCCTATGTCTCTACTTGCCAGCAAACTGACTATAGATTACCAGGCATTTTCTTATGGATTGACTACACTGCTAGTACATGCAACAAAGGGGGCGTAGTTGTGAATGCATACTATCCAGCCAGGCAGCATTAGATACCGTAAGGTGCGTTGCAACCCATCTCAGCCCCCCTCATCTGCCACAGGGCCATGGCCCTTATGGCACTGTGTCTGAAAGTCTTGGGATTCGATGGATGGGGTGTCCGCTGCTTTTAGGGAATTGCTATCTGGGGTCATATGCCTCCATTGCAGCCCGCGACTGTCTTTGGGTAAGTTTGAGGACTCTCCGTACAAACTAGGAGTTAATCAGGCGCTAGACCATCCACTTTCTCAATCGATTCGCCTGGCAACGCTGCTATGGTCACGTATTCGTCGTGAATGGTTGGAGAGGTCGAAGGTGGCAGTGATAAATTTTAGGGGAGTCGTGGCGTTCTCAACCTGCTGCTGTGCCATTTCCTGCTGTGGTCAAGACTCCTGGGGGTGGGAGGAAGTGCCACTGGTTGAAGGGGGAGCGGGGGATGGCAGAGAACGAAGGCGAGAGCGTGTCTGTCCATTATATTTTGCCCTCAAACTGCGCTTTCCGAAAAAATAATCGCGTGAAAAGTATATAGATGCAGCAAAAAGGATTAAGGTGGCCATAAATGCCAGACACGCTCACCAACCAGAGAAGTTAGTCTTACAAAAAAAGCAGCTAAGAATGTGGCGGCTTTTCCTGCTCCCTCGCGATGAATAGGGCGGGCCGCATGATCTGATACAACAAAACTTTGAAAGTGGGAGAGCACGATTCGGGGTTGTGCCGTCAGGTAGAGAACAAGGTAGTTAGGAAAACGCTTCTCCCCTCAGCTAATATTCAGTGCGGCCAAGATGTCGCAAGGCCCGTGGGAGGTTGCTGCGTCTACTTAACTGCATGCTGAGACGACCCTGCCAGGTACGTTCTTATCAACAGTCTACAGTGTTATTATACACAGCGAAGGGGGCATAGTTATGCTCGCATACTACTCTGGGCTGAAACCCTAGTGGCGGCAAGGTGCCTGCAGGACAAACAAAGCCGCGTCTCATCTCTGGCGGGTGTACTCCCGTTCGGCCGATGTATCTAGGGCGCCTGCGAGCCGGATGAGAGCCCGGTTGCTTCTAAAGAATTTTCTGCGTTCTCTCCTCTTAAGCGTGTTGGTTCTACTGTAGTTCATAACGCTCCTTGGGCAAGATCAAGGGTCCTCCCCCACTCGGCACCCCATGGCCTATGGGGGCAGGTGCAAGCAACAAGCCACATCCCATCAGCAGAGCGCCCCAGGCCACAACGGAGACTACTAACAAGGATGCTCAGAGAAAGTATGATCTCTCCTTAAAGATCGTGTGAGATTCCTCCCAAAATCTTTATCAAAGCATCGCTAGATAGGGGGGCTAGAAAATAATGCAAACTGATTGTAGCCTGCCCCATGATTGCCCTCTGATAGAGGCGACAAACTGTTGAATGCCTCGCTGAGCCAAAGAAGGCTAAATTCATTTTCCTACCCATTAGAAAACTCTTCGTACCAAGATTAACTAGTGCCAAGTGCCTCCGCCTACGTGAACTATCCAGGTGCTACGGGCGCCTCGGCGTGGAGACAGTGGGGGACCTTGTTGCTACCCTCGACCTGTGCTTCCGTCTCCAAGACGCAATTACACATTTACAACTGCTGTTGGCATCTTCTTTATTGGAAGGGGACGCGTGACCATAGTGCCTGGGCCTGAGAAGGGGTACTGCGTTTCCGCAGAACGTGTAGACCACCGAAACCTTCAAAGGCTCGCTGCGATGCGTGTTGGTTCAGCGATCCGCAACAGAATAGGCTATGGCGGAACTGCGACAGCTTAATCGAAGGAAAACCCCCACAGAACTCTGAATCGAGAAGTAGAAGTCGTAGATGTATAGGAGTCCAATGCCGTATCTATATAGTTGGTTCATGGTCATACCAGGCTTGCCGGCTGTAAAGAAGCGACGGATAACAGGCTGGGCCGTGGAAAGGGCATTGACGAGAGAACAGGGTTGAACTCTCTAACACGATGGAATACATTCGCACGGCAGAGAAAACATCCGCCGCGGGTCATATTATCATGATACACGGCTTTTATAATGAAGCAGTTCACCATGACCCAATCGTAGGCGTGCCATGGATGACCCAGGGGACGGTGCCCATGCGCTTTCTTGACTCCACGGTCAAGGCCTATGCGCCACGGAGCAATGGGAGAGTATACACATCCGAGCGTACCCACCTGGATTTACACCTCTAACGTAAGAGGAGTAGGAGCGTCCCAAGAAGAACAGAGCGAGGAGTCTCCTACTGATAGCAGAGGCACTGCAAGGAATGATGAACCATTGTCTACACTCCGTCGTGACGGTCGTCCAACGAAAGCGGGATGGAAGAATTAGATCAAGTCAAAACCCCGGGGACTAACAAAACTAGCAGAAGCGTAATAAGTTACAGAAAGGTGTCAGCGGGATGGCCACCCGTTGCACGCCCCATTCACCCTATCTCGTTCCCTGAGCAGCGAATGGAATGGCACCTGTCGAAATGGTACGAGAAGGCAGCGTTTAACGGTCAATCAGCTCATTTGGGTGCACTTCAGCTTTGGCGAAGGTAATGAGCATGCTGAATTCTGCGCACTCGCCTTTTTCCCTCCCCCTACGCCAAAACTGGACGCCGGTAGCATCTGAATAGTTCGCGTAGTCGGAAGCATTCTTCAGCATTTTCTGCAGAGTAGGATGGAGGAATTGATCTTTTTTTGGTTCAGTGGGTCATTCAAGAGTGCGTCACTCCCCTACCAGAGGACAGATTGCGATAAATATCCGCTGTGCAGGAGAAGAAACGGCTGGGCTTTCAGAGGTTTTGGGGAAGGGATTCAGAATTGAATTGTACGTGTATACATTTTGGGAACACCCTTGTTAATGATGAGTATTGTACACCAAACCAGCCTGCTTTGGGGGTGAGAAGCGTGGCTCGACCCCGTTCCAACGAACAATGCAGTGCTACCTATAACGCGAGTACTCGAAACTTAACAAACGACAGCCGCGAGCTGCTATACGCCTAGCTCTTTAAGGTAAGAGTTTCCTAAAATATGTTGGCCCCCCTCTACGAGCGTCCGACAGTCCTGGGAGTAGCGGCCCGGTTCCTCGGACTGCGGGAGAGGACGCCGCCTGAGTTGCGCAACTTCCAGCAACTAGTGATGCAAGACAGCTTCACATGCATGCACAGCCAAGCCTTCTTTGCTGCATGCACCATCAGTGTAGGCAATGGTTGGGCACTTACACTTGCAAGCAGGCTGCATAACAGGCCGCGTTAGGGCCGGACAGACTATGCTACAGGTGCCCCCGAAGTGCCACAACCAAGCCCCCCCTGTCTGCAGGGACTAACGCTGTGCAGGCAACTGTTGAACACCTACCTGACCTTCAGGATCCAGCTTGAACTCAAAAAAATTACGTGCACGAACAGTTAGAACACTACAGAGCTGAGCTGTTTTGTTCAGGAGGTATACAGTCAAAGGGGGGAGCTACTAAAATAACGGGGTGTTAATGATGAATTCAGGCAAAAAAATTGAAAACTTGCTGAGAGATAAACGAAAATTATATTTTTGAACTAAAATTATGTGCTTTGGCGATGTGCCGGTAGGGCAGACACCCTACAGCACGAGGCGACGAGATGGCTACTCATAGCACAGCCTAACGCCTCCACCAAGAAACTGGAAGCACAGCTCGTTGACAAGTTAAGGCTTAATTAACATAAGCTCAATCTCTATGCTGACCAAATAATATAGGGTACAGGGGACCCCAGCACTTAACATTTGCTGTGAGCAGCCGCTTCTGACAAAATCCTTCCCCAATAATTAGGTGGATCTGCATTGGCTTTTTTTGTCCTTCCGATCTTCGGCTGATATTACTTGTTGCATGTATTTTTATGAGTGTTGGTTCTCTGCACAGGGACCACACTACAGTGTTATGGCGTTCAGACAGGTGCAATCGGCGTGCAACTACTGCTCGCTTTTGGCTACTGAAGAACGTCAGGGGCTCTTTCAGGTGAATCTGGGGCCTTCTGTGCCTGCGGGATGCGCTGCCTTTCACGAGTCATTTTATATCGTGAATAGGTCGATACTGTCCGGACTATTTGCCAGTGTTGCAACTAGATGATCTGAGGTATAGCAGCTGCATAGCTGCGGCTTCGGGGCCCTTAGAAGCAGCGTTCACTATTTTTAACGCATCTGCATCGTCGGCGTCTCGACTTTCCCGGTGATGCTACCCGGCAGCGGCAGCATCAGCCCCCGATTCTCCTTCTTTTCATCTCTTCGTGATGCACTGTTTATGGGAGCTTCCATCCCCGCGGCACCGTTGCAGACCCCATGTTTTCTCCTCATCGTCATACAAGGTGCCTAATTAGGGAATAATATAACAAGCTTCCACATAGGATGTTGTGGGGCAACTCGGGCACCCCTAGATTCAAGTGACACGAGACCCCGCCGCAGAGTTATACATATTGCCAAACGAACCAGCCTTCCTCTATCCCGAAGCCACCATGGCAGCGCCTTCAGCAAGGGATGACCCTTCAGCTTCAGATGCAGTAACTGCGAGCGGATTGGCGGAACTGAGTGACTCGGCACATGCAGTCCTGAGCACGGTTGATGTACCAGCTGCCTCAGCAGGACAGGGCACCGGCCAGGCGCCCTCTTCAAACACTTCAACCCAAGTTCCGCTGTTGCCTTCTGCACTGAGTGAGACCGTGGATCGCAGCGGCAATTCTACTGGGGCATTTACTTCCCTGCAGTCATGCCGTGGGGCAATTACGCGGTCATCGTTAACTCGGCAGAACCCCGGGAGGCAAACTTCACTCTCATCCCGTCTGAGTGGGGCGCGCACGAAGTCCACAAGGCCAGGTGCTGCTATTGGCGCAATAGAGCAGCAGCGTGATGCAGCTGAAACACACGGAGACGCCCGCGAATTGCACCGCGGCAGCAGAAACTATTGTGGCAGCTCCCCCCAACCAGCACTTTGCAACGAAGCTTCTGCTTCTTTCAGGGGTCGTGGGACTAAGAGTTCTACGCGGTCATCTGTGGAAGCTGGCGCTGCTGCAACGCCTGTGACTGCAACTGATGAGGGCGCCTGCGGGAAGGGGCTCCGTCGTGTCGCAGCGGATGCGGGAGCTGCAGGAGCAACATGTGCAATAACGCCCCATGTTGCGACAGATGAATCATCTACTGCTGCAGCAACTCCAGCGGTATCTCTAGATTATCGTGGGCCACGTCGATCTCTTCGCCAGGCCCTTCTAGCGAATTCAGGGAAGGCGCAAGCACCAGGGCAAGTAGGCTGCGCCTCCACAACAGGTGAGGGCGTTCTTGGTGGAAACACAGAAGCGGCGGCAACCGCATCAGCTTCTGGGAATCCAGCTCCTGCTTTAGCAGGCACGGGTGGTTCTCTTTCGGGACCTGGAGCTGCTTCAGGAGGGAGGAGGCGAATGCGGCAGCCGCATCGGCAGCTTTTGCAGAGTTACGTAGTGGGACAGCAGCTCCAGCGGGCGGGACCCCAAGCTAACGAGAGAACGGCGTGTCTTGCAGACTGGCTCGATATACGAGAGAGCAGTCCCCGTTGCTGCTGCGGTGCCAGCTGCGTATCCTGCAACACCAAAACACACAACGCAAGCGCTGCTGGTGGGATCTTCGGTGGTGCATGCCGTGGAGTTGGCGGAAGCAGTACGCATAGCGCCCTTGACGCGAATGCAATGACAGTAGCAAAGCGGGACAAAAAGCAGCGACAGCAGCCGCAGCAACAGTGTTCAGCAGGGTCAGGTTTTGCCGCGGAGAGCTCAGACTTGAGGTCAGACGATGGGATTCTTGTGTGCCCGTCTTGGTTTGAATCGCCGTTCGACTGTGAGGAGACCCCGGAACTGAGTTGCATCCGCCCATCCTCTCCGTCTCGGCTTGCAGTTTTTGCCGCGCAACAGGCTGCGTGGGAAGAGGAAGACATAGCGGAAGCAGCGGAAGCAGCAGCAACCACTGCTGGAACACCATGGCCTAGAGGCAGCACCAGCTGTAGTTTTGGAGGGTACGGGGCAGCTACGCGCAACGGGGGACAGGTTCCCCTTTGCTGCTATTGTGGGCTGCCCCTGCGGCCCCCAGCTGTCAGCAGTTTAAGGGGAGGAGGCGCGGAGTCTGGTTGTCCGTTGGCGGCAGCGGCTGCTGCTGCTGCTGCACTGGGATTAGACGGATGGACTCAGTGGTGCCGGTGCTGCACTCGGGTGTATGGCGATTTGCGTCTACAACATCAGCGAAACGCAACGGGTCTTCCATTTGCATCTCTCTCTTTTCCGAAAGCGCCTCTCCGCTACCTGCTGCTGCCTGCCGATGGAGCCAGGGACACGCCTGGGGGCGCCGGGGCAGTAGCAGCTGCACTCGCTGCTGCAGCTGTTGCGGACTCATGCCGAAGTAAGATGAACGACGACAACGCCACCGGCACATCTGCGGAGGTAGACGGCGACTTGGTTGGCGCCAGCACGGCTTGCATGCCAATCAGCAGCAACAAGAGCAGCAACTTAGGAAATACAGCGTCTCTAAGGCGCACACGCAGCGGCCACCACTTTGCTAGAGCCCCAGCCGCTCGCAGCAGCAGTCGCAGTAACAACAACCCATCGGATATAATGCGATTTATGGGGGCGTCCTGCTGTTGGCCCAGCAGCGCATCCAGCGTTAGCTATGTGCAACCGCTTGCACGTATTCAGCAACGGCTGACTCAACTACAACAGCAGCTTGCAGATCAGGCACAGCAGCAGCAACAACAGCAGCGCCGTGTCTCAGTTGAAGGGCAGTCTGCTTTGGGTTCATCGAAGCCAGGGCATACAGACTGTGTCAAACTACCCTTCCTGGCCAGTCCGACTACGGCAAAGTCATCACCAGCGACGGCAGCAGCATCGGCAGGGGTAACGCCAAGGTCGCCAGCAGTGGATGCAGAAACTGTTTCGCGTGCAGGGGCAAAGTCGCCCTCCGGCGCTTCACACACGTCTGAAACTCAGAGGTTCGTTGACCCTGGAGGGGCTGAAGCGGCGCCGGCAAGCTTGGTCGGCACAGGAACATTGACTGCGCCAGCAAACACAGCAGCAGTAACGCCACAAACAGCAGCACAAGCGACAGCAAAAGGCGTCGCTCCAGAGGATGCACCTTGTACAGCTGACCGCAGATCGCTTGGCGACCACGATGTCTCCCATGCAGGCAGTGCCTCAAGGTTGCCGGCAGCAAAGACCGAGACCAACACTGCGAAAGCCCGGGCTGTTGTTATTCCTCGGGTGTACCTGGAAAGCAGCTCAGACTGTTACGTAGCAACCGCCTTTGATTCAGTGGGACATCGGCTCCTTCAAAAACGATTCTGCTGCACAGTGCTTGGGGAACAAAGAGCACATGCGCTGGCGTGCCAATGGCTGAGGTGGGTTAGTAGAAGTGCCGCAGCGGCAGCGCAAAAGTCTCGAATGCTCCAAGGGCCACCCAACACTGCTTCAGATGTACAGGCAGCCCCAGCTGCTGCTGCTGCTGCATATGCACCTGGCGTTTTGCTCCCTGATGGCCTCACCACAGAACCTAGAACCGGAGCATCGCCAGGGCGCAGGGCGGCTGCTGGTGGACTCTGGGGAGTCCGTCGAGGGCCACATCGAGTCGACACGGGAGGCTTGCCTCAGCGTCAAGAACAGCCCCGGAGCGAGCGGCACCTCAAACGGCGTCGCCGCTGCGGGGAGATATTAGAAGGAAGCGACAGAGACGAAGGGCCAGCTTCTAGTCAGCGGTTTCCGGCTGGTGCTACCCACGGACAGCATATAGGAGAGGTGTAGTGGCGCACGGCATCTTACACCGGACGTTTCACCTGTCTCGAAATATATTCATAGTGCTTTACTGTCAGTTTGGCAGATGCAAGCACAAGATGGCTAAACTACACTGTCCAGGCCTGTGAAAGGATACGACAGGTTGGCTCCTTGAGTGCTGGATTAGCAAGCTATGGCGTACGATGAGGAATTGCGCAGTCAAAAAGAAAAGCGTTTCGTGGAACACTGATAAGTTCAGCAACCTCTTACGCGTCCCGAAGGTCTTTGGTTGCATGCGTATTTTGCAGGTGTGTCTTTGTTGTCTTCCGTAATACATCTGAGAACTTTGATACTGGTGTTGCTGACACCGACGTCAGCAGTAGCACCTGAATTCCTTTTTAGGTCTGCTTGTTGACAGGCGCTTATACCATTGCAACACCCTGGGTATAACACAGTGAAAGCCCACTGGCCTTAGCGATTTCAGCCTTTGCTGGTTGTAATTGCTTCATCGATCGTGAGTACCCTTGCAAGAGATAAGGATGCATGCATAGAGATCTTCGCTCAGTTGGCGACTATGACTGGCAGCAATTACTGGCAGTGCTTTAACAATTGTTGCGCCGTTCGGAAACCATGTACCCTTGGGGTGCATAAATGACGGCCCGGCAACGTGGGAAGGTGACGATACACCTTCCGAAGTGGCAGCCCAAAACAGCCTAATTTCCAGGGAACAGCATTGGGAGAAGCAGCACCACGAAATAGACTGCAAGCTATGAGGACCGCGGGGAGAGTATTGTCTCTACCTTAGGATTAAATTACAACTGTAGTCGGCAGGCGCTCACATGCGGCGTGCCAGTGTAGTGCAGCCGATGGTACACCACGCTGTTCCGTATACTGAGCGTTCGACCCACATAGAAGCAGCATGGCCGGCACTCCGCTAGACCGGCGCAGGCCCTGACACCCTCTTGCGACCACTGCATGGTAGTCAACCAGTGAGAACAAATGCCCCTTTGTTTACTCTGTAGTTCACTTTTCCCATTCGGTACCACGTGAAATAGGCCTCCAGTGGACTATCCAGCACCCACCAGCTTCAACTC
>HG712953.1:38136-58298 GCA_000499725.1 Eimeria brunetti | reverse complement strand
GGTGGTGGGCCGCCTATCCTGCAAACGGCGAAGCGAACGGCAGGCTCAGCCGAAACTGGGGACTGCGCCAGGAGCATCAAAAAGAAGTCATATGAACGGGAAACACACAGCAGCTAACGGTAGTAGGTACTCCCCTGCTTCGCGGGCACCCCCCCCTTGATACTCTCATCTTAGCAGCGACTGGCAAGCCAGAGAATGCGTTCGTTTGCTTGGAAAGGAACAGCAGAAGCGCTGCTGACTCAGTGAATGATAAGACAGGTGTAGCATGGCGACTCACGCTGCTGCTACGTACAGCAGAGACCTGGAGAACGAAATGATATGGCTGAGCAAATTCGAATGCGGCACTAATACCTAAAACCTGGAAAGGACTCATGCTTGGAGAGTCCTCATGCTGCACAGGCCTACACACCCGTCCTTATGATGCTACAGAGCCGAATCAGTACAACACTACCTGTGTGACCTGCGCATGGTGAGGAGCATCTGCGACTCTGGTATGTCTTTCCGTTTCCTCCTTTGTGACAATAAAGGCCAATCGTGGGCCAATGCAGTCACCTCCTGCACCTGTCAATATGTTGGTAACTAGCCAAATACCTAAATGAATTAGATGCGCCTACCTCGGCTGCAGAAGAGTTCCTTCTAATGTTGCAGCACACTTTGTTCCTTCTGCGCACGAAATTTCTTGCTAGGATTCTACGCTCTGTGGGTGCCTTTGCTCTGAGAAAAGGCTGGTAGGCGCACCAAGGAGTGTGCATCTGAAAGGAAATATTGATAAAAACCGCACAGGCTGACACTTCCGAATCAATCTGCGCAGTCCTTGAATTGAAGGCTGCGGCTGCATTTCCCCAATTCCCCCGCCGTCCTTCACCACATAGTGATGTTCAGGGCTGCTCGGGCTAACCAGACCTTTCCACTCCCCCAGGACGGGGTTACATCATTCGTGGTTTGTGGTGGTAGCGCAGCTGTTAACGCTTTTCCTACCTAAGGCAGCCTTCGTTTTGTTGGAGGAACGCCCTCCAGGCCGCTATACATTTCCATAGTTTTCTCCGGAACTTTAGTGCAGAAGTCCCAAAACTTCATTTTAACTCCTCGATATCCGCTAGTTTCCCTATCGCCAGAAGAAGCTCAACCAACAACTTCTCGGCAAGCGATATGGATGCAGCTACATAGCGAATGGACTCGCCGCTACCCACATATTTCTCCGGCCCTTCACATGCTTCCAGAGCCTGCGCATTTGTCCAGTGCTGAAGTACACAACTCTTCTCAAGAGCAACTCAGCGAACAAAGCAACAGCATGCCTTCCCTCTGCACGTGTACCGATTAACTGTCCCCCCATATTCACGCCAGCACCATCACATGAAACTCCTTGAGGCATTTCATTTCATGTCGTTCTGGGTTCGCGTTGAAGTCATCCATTTGTTTCGAGAGCTTATGTCTGGAGAGCTGTAGCATCAGCAGCGGTCGGGCAGAAGCTGCACTCTGTCGCCTTCCGTCGGATTAGCTCTCAGTACAACTGAGACCGCTCCCAGCGTCCCACCGTGAGTTGAAACATATTCACGTACCACGGCAGATACTGCTTCTGCAAAAACACAGATTTCTTCTACTTCATTATGTAGGTCACCCCTTGCTGTGGCTTCGTTCGCGACATCGATGTGCAGCTCATGATCTATTTCAGCTTAGAAGAACGATGGTGGGTCGCCTCTCCTTAGTAACTGTATCTGGAAGCTCCTCTGCATGACCCATAAGCTCGTTAAGTGCGTTAATCAGCGCCTTGAGCTTGACTAGTACGGTTCTCGTGACCTTATCAAACTTCGGCTGGGGTGCGCTGGCGTTATTGCGTTTGGCCTCCTCCTCATGCTTGAGATTCGTGTGATTCGACAGCTTGGGCGGTGCGCTTTCCTTCGGCCATGTTCCTTGATCGCTGGGCCTAGTGTCATACAACGCACCCGTGGGAAGATGAGTTGGGAGTGATATATCATCTTCGCCGGAATTTCTACCCTTTTCCTTCTCTTCGTGCGGCGACGGTTTAGGATGTGGAGCCTCCATGTACTTGCTCTTCCCCTTTCTCTTTGCTGAAAAATGGGGTGCGGGAGGTACTTTCGAAAAAGATAACGCCTAGGACACCGGTGGCCGTTGCTCCGCCGCGCCTTTATGTGAGAAGGAAGATGGCACGACTATGCTCAACGATTGCTCCTATTCCCACTTCCCAAATTAGATGCAGCCTCAACAAAAAGGCCATGACGAGCGGATGGGTACAGGGTAAGACGGGGAACAGTAGCGAAAATGATAAATGGAGTAGCCTGCATATTGGCGGGATAATAGACTTGATTGGGTTAACTAGTGCTCGTCAATTCTTGAGGATGACCCCTTGATTCCGTTCGTTTGGGAGCTTTGAACCACAAGGTAAGCCATGCAGATCCGCTACAGCGTATTTTTACTGAGCTAGCTGCTCCAGTAGTTCTTCAAGCTGGGTAGGCAAGGCTAACATAGAATATCCGCAGTTGTGGCTGCAACGCATAACAAACTCACTGGGGAGGGCCCCCATCTCTCAGGTAACGGTGTGTCGGTCTCGCGAGCTTCTTCGTGGCTTTTGTTCCCCTCTATCTGAACATTACAACCCAGGAGGAGATATACCTGCGCGGCAACTTCGTGCCTCAATACATCTACTCCCCTCAGTTATCCTTAAAGGGCATCCTCACTCTAGTCTTCTTGAAAGGCACAACAATGGGTTCGTAGTGGAAGTAAGCGAGGAGAAAGATCTAAAACAAATAAAAAGGCCATTGAGAAGGACGAACCTGTTTAAATACTCAACATGAACACTCCCCAAGTTCAGCCGTTCGGTAATAAACCACTGCTGAATCGCTACACTGTTTGTCCCCACTGCGTTTCTACTTCACCGTCCAGTAGTTTGGACAACTAGTACCATGGAAAACACATTCTCACTGTTTCCTTTATACAAACGCAGTGGAACTCTACCTCGGAATCGCTCGGAAATATTAGGGATGGCGACCCACGCTTCGTTGCTCCGTTGCGCCTCAGAGAAGGCAACGCCACTCCCCGTCTTCGTTTATTTTGACACCCTTGAAAATAAGCCCCAAAATTCGGCCTTCGCATCCCAGCCTTCCCGGTTGAATCAGCTACCTACTTTTCCTGTCTTGGCGGACTTTTCATTTAATGCAGCAAAAACAAGCATGCCAGTGCGGATGAACTCCAGGTCGCTGAAGTTCCTCCCCCCTCCTACGCCCTTCCCAAGTACTTACCGTCCGTCATCGCATCAGCTCGATTGCCTTCTCTACAGTGTTCCCACACTTGTTGGCTGCACGATTCCCATTGCATCTGCAGGCGCAGGCCAAGCCGAAAGCTTGCAACCTGTGGTGATGGGAGAGCAAGGTATGCTAAGATGAAATCTCATGCAAAAGCCCCACAGGCTGAAGGCCACAAGCCGTACAACATACTTGCAGTAGCGCCGCTAGCAAGCACATGGCAAAGGACAGTGAACACAAAGACAAAACGTGTAGAAAGAGAAGGGAAGCTTTGGAGAAGGGGGAGGGTCAAAGAGTAGCAAGGATCTTCAGGGGAGCCAATTGACGCGTCACCGGCGGCGACTGCATCCGGTCTTCTGTTGCTGGCACACCTGATGCAATAATTGTTGCAATGCTGATGCCGCTGCCGCGGATGCCCCTTCTCGTCTGACTGCACTTAATCCTTGCTTGAGCAGCAGCAAACAGGCAACAGGGGAGCGCTCCTGCAGCTCGGGTTGATTTGCATCAATGCCCCTGCCCTTGGCTCAACATCCTCATTGCCTCCAATTTCCGACCACGCAATTTAAGTAATTTTTCTTTAACTGACTCAAACAGAAGATCCTCCGACGGTGAAGTACCGCTCGACAGATAAACTGAGGCTCCACGTGCCACATTTGAAGCTTCTCTGATAGCGGCATTAAGCCGAGCAAGCGTTTCCGCAGCCCTTTTTTCTGCGTGCTCCGCCATGGATTCTTCGAGTTCAAAGGAAACTTCGTTCATTTCCACAAGCAAGCTGACGCGAGCATCCACCTCAGCTGGAGGGGTTTGCCTATCTGGAGCAACCAGGTAGTGCTCAGATGCAAATGCAGACAAAACATTCCAGGCAAGTTCGCATGAGATCCACCCCGCATGATTTTTGTTTAACCATTCAAGGCGCTCATGGACACCAAATCTCCTATTTTCTGCATTGAATAAAGCGCTAGCCTGTCCCGCGAAATGCTTTAAAGCACCAAACAGAGCCTGGCAGTACGGCCAGTGAGGGTTCGACGCCTCCCAGCTATTATTCAACTCACGCATCCCTGCTTGCAGAAGCGCATCAATATGCTGAAATGCTCTTCCCAGTGCTTCTCGTCTCTTCCGTACTTGATCCCTATACTTCACCCTGGGCTCACCAACACTCAGTGCTGCACCATGTGGATGGGAGGAGTGTTCCGGTGAAGCTGCAGCTGCTCCAGGCGGCGTTTTCTCTTCTGCACTTCTCGGGAATTCCGCTGGGAATGTGCTTGCATGAGGCCGCGGCAGGGGCTCCTTTATTGCACCCACCGTGGACTCTCCCGCAGGCGGTGTTGCGCCATGCGCACGGGACGAGGGCCCCAGTGAAGGTGCTGCAGTTCCAGGTGGCTCTTGCTTTTCTGGAATTCTTGGTTGCTTCTCTGCTAGTCCGCTAGCTTGAGGCTGAGTGACGGGCTGGTGAAATGCGCCAACGGATTCGAGGAAGCTCGTTTCGTCATCTTCTGTCGGCTCCGATGACCCTACGAAGCACTGCTTATCGCCTTCAGCTTCGCTTTCGTCCTTTCCTGGTGCGCCACCCCCCGACGCTAATCTCCTCCTGTCAACGTGTTCAAGGCGCCGTGACCTAATGAACCGGGAGCATACGCCCATAAGGAACAGAAGAACGAGGCATGCAGCTACCCCCAGGTGGAGTTTAAGTTCTTGGGACGTAGAACCTGGTTTGGTTCGCTGATTAAACACGTTCAAATGTACAGCTGCTGTATTAGCTGCTGTAGACACATCGGTGGTCCCCATCTCGTCCAAGAGCTTCACGCGCTCCATTCTGCATGGCCTACTGCGGTTCTTCAACAGATCCAACACGCGGGAAGCGCCTTGAATGTAGGAAAACTAGATATTCTGGAGAGGAATGCAAAAGCAAGTGTAAAGCTTCAAACGCCTCCCGCAAAGTACCAAAGGTCAAGTGCGCCAGTCCCACTACACCCAGGCATTACGCGGCAGCGGTGACGCTGCTTAGCTCACCAGCATGTGGATAATTAAGGCACTGAAAACTACATATATTGTCAGCTTACTTTTGAAATGACGTGAGAAAATGGATGATGATCCAGAGGGATCCCCACTACCTCGCTTACAAAGCACTGGGGGACTCTGCTTCGTTCCCATGTCGTCGGTGAGCGCGGGGGCGATCGGTATCCACACCTACCCCACAGGCAGCAAATATAAATGTTCGTTGAAATGCATTTAACTTATATCCCTTACATCGCACAGACTAGCGATTAAGCTCACCACGCTGATACCTATGCAGAGTGAGGAGTTTTGGAGAGCACCTCAGTCCACACCAAGCGTGCTCGGCGATGCGTACATCGTTAGCATTGCCGGACGTATGCTCGCAGCTCATATTTTATTGTTGTTGAATGTCATAGTGAAACTGTCGAAAGTTGGCCAAATCGCTCCCGATTTGCCAGTTTGCTCCGGGGGTTTAGAGTTTAGAGCTTTGGGTTGCACATACCGAGTCAAACGACTTTCCGATGCAGTCGGAGTCATCAATCTTCGCTCGCGATCGCCGTGAGCTGGAATAGAATCATAACACGTACGATGAGGGCTTAGAAGGCTTGCCTGGGGCTGTATAGCAGTGAGTGCTTAGTATTGTCTGTGCGACGTTGACTGAGATACACTCACTGGGCCTTGCGAGGCAGCTTTCACGAAGTTGCAAGCTTTCAACAATTGCTTATAGCAATAATGCATACACCAAATACGGCTTGTTTGTGTTTGAATGCGGGGATGACTCGCATAATTAGTTTCGTAGCACGATCTATGCAACTCGGCACGTATATATGCTTGTCTACACATTGACTCTATATTGTCAGGTAGGTCCCACAGTGTTATTGCAAGCAGCAAAGGGAAACTGAATATGATTATATATTGGTTTGCCTTGCACCATTCGTTGCGGCGAAGTGCGTTGCACCGTCTCTAAACCTGCACCATCTGCCCAAGGCCCTTAGGCAGGTGTGTCTGAGGGACCCGGGGCTGGATTGCAGGGCAGCTAACCTTTAAAATGCGCTGGTAGATCTAAAGCAGTCATAAGCATCTTCTCCATTAACAGGAGATGCATGGCGATGCTAAACCCTAAATCCTAAACCCTAGAATTTTTAACTTGGAAAAAGGGGAGCGGTTTGACAGGTTTAGAGGCGAAGTTTTGCATATGCATGACGATCTGCACTTGAATAAGTACACATAGGACTGATATATAGTGACAGGAGTGAGTGTAGTGCGGGGGCGCTACAATACATAAATCGGGCCGCTCGGGGATTAATTAGCAAAGAGAGCCGAAAGGATATATTGATGAAAGCAAAACAGCTGAAATTAGGTGATTAAGCCCAGAAAACCCTGTAGCTGGATGGAGGCTGACTGTGAGACCGGCACTGCAGCACAGGAGCTGATCGGCAAGGGGTCAGGATTAGCATTATCTGAGGGATTATTTTATTTATTTGTACGCTCACCTGTAAGGGATGCAGCCCTGGTATGCAGACTAAGTTTGGTACTTTGGGGCCATTTTGAGAGCTAGATGCTGGGCATATGCTACGCCCAGCATCTAGCCCTTAAATGACCGTAAGGTATCTGCGCTTAAGTAGGTCGGCGTACGCCTGATACGTAATGGCAGGAGATAGCATTGCTGCTTACTGTTTGCGCCGTGCACTAGCAGGGCAGTCGTCAATAAGCATGAGATGACTACACCCTCCAGCATTTTAGATTTGGCTTGATTTGACGGAACTTCGTGGGTGTTATGTACACTGCTCTATACAAAGCGTTCCACTATCCAATATATATTCTCACAGGTTAGTATCCTTTCCGTTGCCAGATGTGGTGCTGCCTCTATATACAGCTAGATCGGCGCCGCCGTCAGTTGCAGCATCAGTTTTCCAAAGTTGGGGCTGAACCCTTAAGTGTGCTGCCCAGGCCACTGCCCACGCAGAGACACAAACTCGGTGATGGCAGCGGATCAACTCGTATTTCCCACTGAACGGGTGCCTGCTCCAAAAAATACTGGAAACTCACCATCATAGTATAAGATGTCGTGGGGTGTCAGTGAACATACAACTGAGGCGGTAAAATCCAGGTGCCACGTTTACGTTCCGTGTACGCACTCATACTATATACAGTTGTTGAACACTTGACCGAACATCAGTTGCCAGGCTACACGAAAGTAGCCATTCACCTAATACCAATGTAAGGTGTAGTGCCCGGCACTACGATGTACCGGATTTGGGTTTTCGAAACAGTAAGAAGAGAAATATGGATATCTAATGAGGCCTTGTTTGTAAAATCGAAACAATTAGCTGCCAACCGCCTAGCGCCACGCCCCAGGGGCCCTGGTACTGCTCGCAACCGCGACGCGTGCTCCCGCGTGGGAGGCTGAGACAGTCAGATTCTCTAGAACGGCCTTGTGGCCTAACAGAACTGCCCCTTGGGGTGAAATTTGAGAAACTTAGCAAAACTTAGCATAAAGGGGAGAGTTTAGGCTGGGGCACTGGTGTGCACCTAATGAGACTACGGAAATGGGAATGTAGCCCAGGTAGTACAGCGCTACAGTGGGCAGGCCCTGTTGCGCAAGGGACCGCTGTACGGGCGGCTCTGCAGCAACGTAATAACTAAGCAACTCAAATGTATTTCCTCATGCTAGTGCAGAGACGCTGCAGCGGCAGCTAACGATAGACGGAAAAAAGACAGGGCCTCGATGCTGATCGACTGCCGACTGTGGGGCGCACCGCAATCAAGTAGAGCTGGCAAACAATTTCTGCGGGTAGTCTGTGGCTACAACAATGTTTGAATTGAAATTAATAGCACGCACAACCAAGTAAGATAATAATGACGAAATAGAGGGATCGTGCTAGCATACTGCAATGAACCCAACGGCTTGGTGCATGCACATGCAGTTGCTGATTGGGGCCCGACAAAGCATGTAATACGTGTTCTGCCTCCTCTGCTTATGGCTAAACGCTGACACAAATACTTAATTTGTTGGGCTTTGAATTCGCATATCAAACGCCTTTTAGCGTTCACCTGCTCGTTAATACTTTTCTCCTTTCTACCTCTGCCCCCCTGACACTCGTCATGGCTGACAGTCGAGGTAAGGGGGCCTCCCGTTTTTCTCGTTTACGCTCTTCTGGGTTGACAGGCAGAAGAGGACTGGCAAAGAGCTCGCGAGGAGGAGAGGAAAAAGCATTCAACGCCGCATCGGCAAACAAACGAAGACGCATAGAAGATGAAAATGTCGATTCAGACTCGGCTTCAGGGGCAGAAACTCCCCCTGAGACGGACAGCGAATCAGATGGAGGTAATAAAGAAGAACTGTAGTTTAAATGCACCGTATCAGTGCGAATTAGGGGGGACAGCTGCCTGCAGCAGAACTGCGGTGTATGCAGCCCGGCTTGCCGCTGTTAATTGAATATATTCGGGAGAAAGCATCAGAGTGGGAGGGGAACGAAAAAACTAATGAAAACAATATGCCGTGGAGGAATGGCCAGAGCAATTAATATTTGGTGACATCATCTGCTGCGATTGTGGGCGGAGATGCCTGCACACCACGAGTATACAATTAATAATTCGCCTTACATGAAATACAGCCCTACGTGCCTATTTGCTGCATGAGGGTCCGACCTTAATATATATATGTCTATATAATTGTAACTATGCGGTTTTATATTTGGATAAGGGTTTGCACGTGCATGCAATATGCCCAGTAGGTACTGGATTTCCCGGATGATCTGCTTGCTTGCTTATTGCTGCCTACGTACCATCACTTGCGCACCTGTACTTGCGCGCACGCAAGCTTAGGTGTATGCATGCATGGATTTATAGGTGGATACATCGATGGATGGATGGATGCATGTATGTATGTGCCGATCTGCAGCTGACGGAACAACAGACGAGGCCCGTCTGCGGATAGCGCAGGATTATCTCCGCCAGGTGTCAGCGACAGCCAAGGGGAGGCGGCCAAAGAAGGACTCCGCAGACCTTGTTTCCTCTGCTTCTGAAGCAACAGGAGCAGCAGCAGCAGCAGATCCAGCATTCGAGTCATCAGGTGACAGCGACGGCGACAAGTATGACGAGGAGTCGGATAATGATGATTTATTTGAGTATGATGGAGAGGCCAAAGAGGCTCTCGCGGCAGAACTCAAGAAGAAAGCAGGAAGGGTTAAGGTCCGTTTATCCACCCACCCCCCTCCCTCCTGGAACAGTCCATAAGATCTGCTTATGCCACTACCTCATTTCCTCTACCCGTTTCATTAATCATTCATTTTGGTGTTGTTCTGCTGTTGAGGAGAAATGGGTGCGGTGCCAGTGCATTTAGTGTAGTGTGTGCGTTTCTATCTGGTCGTTTTGCTGCTATTTGTTCAGCTGTCTTCTCGCCAGGTGTCTTCTGTGGCTGCAAGTCTTCGTCTGAAAGACGCTGGCTTCTTCAGAGGCCACAAACTGCCAGTCACCTGTGTAGCCCTCCCAGGAGAGGGTAGCTGCGACCCCAGCAGCAGCGGCGGCGGTGCCCGGGGGTGTGCGTACACGGGGGGGAAGGACTGCTGCGTGATTCGGTGGGATTTGGAAGCGGGAAAGAAAGAAATCTTCAAGGGCCAGCGAAATTGCTTCATGGCAGGGGCAGACAACGGCAACAGCAAACAGGCCAATTGCAGAGGCCACTTCAGAGCTGTCTTGAGCGTTTGTGTTACTGAAGATGAACGCCTCTTCTTCTCTGGAGGTGCCGATCAGACAATCAAAGCCTGGGACCCTCGCGCCTCTAATGAGAAGTATGCAAATGAATTTCCATTTCCATTTGCAGCTGTATCTTTGTCTGTATCAGCATGCCGGTGTGTAGGTGTACATAGGCCGGACTGCTATGTGTGCCGTTTCCGCTCCAGTGACAAGTGACGCAACTAATGCAATCTGCGTTCAGGCTGTTGTCTCAACCGCAGATATGCCGCTGTTGCTGCTACTGCAGCTGGTGTTGCCGGCGGTGAAGCACCGGCAGCAACTGCTGCACTTGTGTTCTTCAATTGCTGTTTTCAGGTGTGTGTTTGAGCTGCGTGGACACCGCGGCGCTGTCACCGGCCTGTGTTTAAACGGGGGAAAGCTGGGGGATGCGGACGCAGAAAGTGAACTGCTGAGTTGTAGTGCGGACAAATCAATCAGAAGTTGGAGTGTCAGTTGCCGGAGCTTTTCAAATTGTTTTTACGGCCACGCCTCTGAAGTCAATTGTATAGACATCCTGCAGGCGAACAAGCCCATCACTGGGGGCAACGACGGCTCCCTTCGAAACTGGAAAGTGAGGGACGAATTGCGCTACAGACACACCGCCTTATAGTGGAATAGCGTCGGAAAATAGCTATATAATATATTTAAGAGGAGGGCCTTTAGTACGACAAGAAGCATAACAATTCGTGGTGTCTAGACAGCACCACCTATCTTTAGAACCCCCACCGTCATTGAAACCGTAGCTTTGGATTTAGGGGATCTGTGCTGAAGCACGGGTAGAGAAGAGCCTTAAAAGCCAAGTCATGACGCCTGTTTGCTTGTTTGTGTTTGTGTTTTGCTTTTGAGTTTTCGTTTGGAGTGTATGCGCGTCCGTCGTTTCTGTGTTAGGTTTTGTTTTTCTCTTTCGTTGTTTCATCGTGACTGTGCGACGTTCTGTCTCCTGCCCGTATCTGTTGGTTTTTCCATCTCTCTTTTGGGCTGTCCCAGGGAGCACGACAGCAGCAATAAATAGAATGCACATCCCGCTGTTGTCTTCTTATCACACCGCTCATTCTGCGTACCCCATTATCCCCTTCTAGTTTAAGTCTCCTCTGCGTAGAGTTTTGTTTATGTGCAGCTCGTGCAAGATACGCACACTGCGTTCCCCCCCTTGGGCTCTTGCGTGGATTCCATTTCGTTGCTTTCTCCTACTCTGTTTGCCTGTGGAACCCAAGGGGGTCTATTGGCGGTATTCAACAGCAGCTACAAGAGGCCCCTGTCCTGTGTGCGGGTCAGCCAGCATACCGCTGCTGCTGCTGCATCTAAAGCAGAGGATACCTCAGGAGATGCCTATACCCTCCAAGCGCTGCAGAGGGCCCCCGCACCACTACGAGCCACCGCAGCTGCGTCAGCCGTATCTGCCCTCTGTGCCTTCCCCTTCACTGACGCCCTTCTCGTGGGCACAGAAGAAGGGACCGTGCAGCTCTGGGAGGCAACACAAACAGCGAGTACGTTTTTACAGTTCATGACGAATTGTTTAAATTCGGTCTGGCTACATTCAATTTGCTTGAATGCGGTTTAGCTATTTGTCTCCGTTCTACTCGTGCACGCTCCCCCTGTTTAATCGTTTTTATCTTCAACTTACGCGTTTATCCCCAGCTTACGCCTTTGTCCTTCGTCGACACATATTCTGTTTACACCTTTATAATGTATGTGCTTCCGCATCACATCGCGTGCATGCAGCAGCAAACCCTGAAAAGTTCATTAAATGAATTTCCCGCGCATGCGTGCATGCACCTTCAACGGTACAAACAGAAGGTGGTGCACTGCAAGCCAGAAAACATGCTTCTAAAGCACTCAGGCAGGTGTCTGTCTCTTCCCCTTCTCTTGCCCGGTGCCATCTCTGCGTGCTTGCATATGTTGCTTGTGTACGCAGAAAAAGGAGGTGGCTCTCTACGAGCTATGCCCGGCGCAGGCATTGGGGCTGGGGGAGCTGTTAATGGCATATCTCTGTCTAGGGATCACTCATTTGCTGTTGCTGCTGTCAGCACTGAAAGCCGCCTTGGTCGCTGGTTTAAATACGAAGGGGGGAAGAACGGCATCCGCATCGTGCAGATTCAGAAAGAATAAAGATGCAGCTGCAGCAGCAGTAACAACAACAAAAGTAGACACAAAAAACGGACCTTGTCCAATTGTTATGCAGTGCACTGCATCTTTTGTCGTTCGAACTACTTTAGGATAGTTAAGTGCTCTTTTAAACGAGGTGTACGTACACGGCAGTGGGCTAGCATACAAACGAATAACGGCGCACATCGTAGCCGTTCTTGGCGGATTCGAAGCTGCTTTTCTACTGAAGCAACGCGTGCTGCTATTAGCGCTGCTGCTGATCCTAGCATTGCTGCGGCTGCTTTCCTCGTATTATTGCTGCTGCTACTCCCATAATTGCTGCTCCTGCTGCATGGGGTCTGCATACACGCGGTTGTATTGATCGTGCCTGTCTTGTTGGGACAGGGCGCGGCGGAGATGAAACTGCTGGGGGGAATTAGTTTAAAATCGACATCCACTTAATGGTCTATATCCAGAAGTAACGGTACTGCTGCTTCCGCTTTCGGCGCAGCTCGGCGCGATACCACATACACTCCAACGCCCTGGGGGGCAGCTGATACAACAAGTCTGCAAACGCCAGCCTCTCTGAACCACCAGCCCCACATCCGCAGGAACAGACGCTGTTGCGGCTGCTGCTGGCACTGCTCCTGTTGCCGGGTGTATGGCCTTCAAGCCCGTTGGCGCTTCGGCTGCATAGTTCGAATATCTTGTCTGCCAGTTGCACCTGTTGCTGGTCATTATCTGCGCCACAGCACCAAAGCCGTCTGAATTCAATTTTGTTTATTTTGTGGTTTAGCGGCATCTTGGCCGCTTGCCATACCCCCTGCAGCAGCGCATGCAGCTCGCCACAGGCCCTGTTTAGGACTTGTATGTCTTCTTGCAGCTGCACGCACAGACACTGCAACTGCAGCAGTTCCTGATGAGCTGCTGCGGGAGCAGCAAAAGAAGCATCGACAACATCATCAGTAACAGCGACTAAGGCGCCGTCAACGAGTGCACTCGCGACACCACCTTGTTGCTGTTGTCGGGCCTGTCTCTGCTGCTGCTCCTGCCTAGAATGGGTTCTTTCGCCCTGTCCCGAGCGCCTTTTGCCTGAAGCGCCTTTTGCTGTCTCTACTCCTTCCCCAGTTTCTGTTTCCCCCCCGTGGCTACTGCTGCTGTCGCCGCCGCTCCTGCTTCTGTGACGCGCGTCCCTTTCTCTGTTTCTCCCTGCCTGCAGTTTCATTTTACGTTCAGTTTGGTGTAGCTGCTTCTGCAGCTGCAGCTTCAGTTTGTGTACAGCGCTATAGAAACCAACACACCGTGAGAGAGAGGCGAGTGAGGGATCAGAGGCGATCCCCGTCTCCCTCATTGTCAGGCCCGCAAGCGACACGCAGTCAAACTCCTCTTCTGGTTTACGTACACCCCAACCATCTCTGTGTGCATTTCCATCTTCTGTTGCTGCTGCAGTTATTAACCCCCACCCTTGTACACCTCTTCTCCCCTCGTCTTCTTTCTCCTCTAAGGCGGAGAGACGGTCCCGAAGTAGCAGCTTCTTGTAGCGGCTTACGCATGCAGGTGAAGCTGGGATCTGATCAAGGAAGCCGCCCTGCTGCTGCTGCTGCTGCAGCAGCACTTTTTCTGCTGCCGCTAAGGGGCCAGATGAAGAAGCCTCATCCGGCCATACTGCCGAAGCCAACGCCAACTTTGGCAACTGAAAAAGTGACTGCAAATCCATCGTTCTCAGACCCTTCTGGGAAGGAGGAAAAAATGCAGATGATAGACCAACAACATCATCAGCGTCAGCTGCTGCTGCCGCCGCGGAAGATGCGGCTGCAGAAGCAGGTACAGCAGCGGTTGCACCAGGAGGATTGGGATACTCTGGGAACGAATTTCGAGCTGTAGTTCGCCGAGCTACAGCGGAGTCAACAGCTGCTGCGTTTCCCCCCAACAAGAAATGCACCTCCTGCTGGTGTTGCTGTTGCTGCTGCAGCGGTTCCCTTTGACCGTCTCCTGACTCCACATCGCCACCCACACCAGAGGAGGCTGCAGCCCCCATTAAAATGTGGAGACTCCCGCGCAAGGCGGGTTCAACTCAACAGCAGCGCGGCTGCAGCAGTCGCCCTGCTACTAGTGCGGTTTCTGCTGCTATTGCTGCTGCTGCTGCAGGGGCCAGACTAGTGCCAGAAACAAAGGGCACAAGGATACGGTGATTTTTGAAACTCAGCGCGTTATTATTGCTTTCTTCAGCTTCATTAGAGGCCACTTTCAGGAGAAGGAGAAACGATGAATACAGAGCCAGTGAGTAGCGGCTCGGGGGCTACCTGTGCAATTAGTGCAGAGACTGTCCCGTAATCTCCCCTTTAGTGAAAAGCTGTAGATTAAACAAATAAATACGAAAACTGAATGATTATTCAGCAGGATATAAGCAGCTGGCACTGAACCGTCGAGCCTCCCAGCCTCAGAGTAACAAATTTCGGCAGACCAGTTCTTTTTCTGTGTTGCCTTGTGGAACTGACAGTAAACGTAAAATGGTCAGTAAAAATATAACTACGAAGGGAGACGAAATAAAAGCAAGCCTGCAACTCGAGCAAGTGCCGTCATGCCCGAGAACGGGTACACCGGCACAGCCAACAAACTATATAGGGAGCTGCAGCAGATTCTTCATCCTAAATTCCCATAATAGAGGATAATAAGAGATGAATACGTAAATGGGATGCATTAGAAAACAAGCATTCACAACAACGGGCTTGTTAAGCGAGGAACGTCCTGAGCGAGCGGCTGCCGCTTGTATCGACTCGTGTATGTAACACGAATCAGGCTAAGGGAGTAAAATTATCCCCTAATCATATTTATGTAAGACTGCATGAATAACAACGACAACAAGGATTCACTCTAACCAGTCTGTCCCAACCGAGTAAGCAGCAGCAGGACCAGCTTCATACATGCGGTGGCCACAGGCTCATACGTGTTTGCGTATGTGTGCATGCGCAAACAAGTATGAATAAAGGCAGCTAGCAAGCTGCATTAAAGAAGACGATGAAAAAAGTAAACTACTACATATCCCGTCTCTGGAAGACGCCGAGCCCTCTGAGTTTGAGTACAATAGCTATCGAGTTTTCGCTTCATCACTCAACAAATTCAAAATAACAACACATTCTATTTAGGCGAAACCCACTACAACTGAAAAGTCTTTATGTTCTGCTTAACCCTATATCCTAAACCCTAGAGGAAATTCAACCGTTCAGCCCGCAGCGAAGTTCACGAGATCCCCACCGTGGCATTGCCTCAGGCAAAAGAAGAAAATAAGCAAGGAGTAAATACCAAGAGCCCTACACAGTGATAAAGTCCTGCATATACCTCTGAGGCCTTGGATTATACGGCCTTGCTTATTGCAGAAGAAGCAGATGCTGAGTGGGTTACCTTGCTACTACTTTTAACACCCTTTGGAACGGGTCTGGACTTCACAACCCCAAAAGAATAACTATAGGCTCTCAATCTGGACCGTTTTCAAACCTGATTGCCTTCTTCTCAAATAGGGCTGTGGAAGCGCCCGTTTTTTTCCCCTGTTGTGCAGAGATGCTCCATAGTCTCAGCGAGCTCAAACCATTCAACCCTTATCTCCCTTTTTTCTTGCCAGCCGGTTACCGATTGCCTTTCTTCTGGGGGCTGCCCAGCGATAACCCAATTATGTAGAAACTCCGGGTCCACCATTGGATAGCTGTGCACCCGCGATGTATACTTCTCGATGTGGAGTTCTCGAAGTGGAGTTCCATCAACAGTTTCCCTCTCTTGAGCTATCTCATTTCTGCCGTAGCGTCTGCGCTTGCTGAGATAGGAATAAATCCGCATTGCAGCCCACCTTCCATGGCTTCAATGGTCCATATATGCTCGGGAAACCTAGAACCATTGCTTAGGTGTGGCTACCACAGTCGCGCGTCCCGTCCTAATGAAGAAGATGCCACTGGTAGTTGTAGATCTTCCGGAGCGTTTTGAAAAGGAGGTGTAACCGGAGGGAAGCAAGGAAGTCCTCCGCTACACCCGCACCGCGGACGCCAAAGTATCCGACCAGACCAGGCTGCACACTCAGAGGCACTCCTTAGGTATTGCTATTGGTGGGGAAGCGTATTCCACAGGGGGAAATGTAGAAATCAAGCTTGTTTTTGCTCAATGACGTTATCAAAGGCTGGTTACCTCCCCACCAGAGGGCAGCTCACGATCACCCTCAAATGCGCAAGATGATAAACGGGCGAGGTTTTGATGGAGATTTCCGGCGGAGAATTCAAGGCCTTATGCACAGTTTCCCAAATATATCTTTTCAAAGCACAATTTCTAATAACTAGTGTCGTACATCAGGTCGCCCTGTAACTGGAATAAGGTTCGATGCTGACACCGGGCCCGATGAACCATACAGCGCCACTAAGTGTAACGAATCCTTCACAGCTCACAATTGTTGAGCATTTATACTTGAAAGCAAGCTGCCTACATAGACCTAGTGAAGCATCTTCCATTACATCCAGACATACTGTGCTACAGCAACCCCCTGAAACAAGCTGAGCCAAGCCGCCTTCCTGCAGGGGCTCTCACTGTAGTCAACTGAAGCATTTACTTGGCCCCAAATGGCCATGCAGCAGCCACGTAAACGTGCATGTACCAATTTGAGACTGTGCACCACAACTGCAGGGCTGCTTGTTCAGGAGTCAAGTAGGTAAGAGAGCTACACAAGCCACTGGCGGTTAGTAACGAACTCAGGCGAAAAGCCGAAATTTTGAAGAGATGACGCCCAAATAGAGTGTGTTTAAGCACAACTGTGTGCTTTCAATAAGTGCTGTGGGGGACAGACACCCTAATGCCGCAGGTAGAGCCGCGAGATGGACTGAAATCAACGGGCAGCGAGGGGAAGAAAGTGTCGTCTCTGTGTGTGCATTCAATTGCTACTGTAATGGGCAGGCGCCCACATGCGGTTTGCCAGTGTGTTGCAGCCAACGGTAAGCGGCGGTGTTCGGCATGCTGCTCAACTGGACCCCCATGGAGGCGGCACCGGCGTTCCGCTAAGTCAGGCAGGCCCTGATACAGTCCTGTGTCCTTTGCATGTTGGTCCTTCAATAAGTACAGCTGTTCCCGTGTTTGCTGTCAAATCGAGTACCAAGTGAATTGCTCCCCCAATAGTTGCCAGCCTCACCTCTGCGCCACGGTGCTAGACTAGCTGCCCCCCGCATGGTGGTGGCCGACTGCGGGCACGCCCGAACTCGCAGCTCTGCAGCAGGAACATTTGGAAGGCATGCGAACAGGATGCAGCTTTCAAATGCACTAGCGGCGATCAAGACACGCATGCGTCGTCTCTGCCCCCCCCTGTGTGACGTTCTCAGATCAGCAGCGACTGGCAAACCAGCGAATGCGTTCTCTTACAGGAAATAGCAACACAAGCGTACGTGGAGGACGGGTTGCACCCTGACCCCCCAGACAGCTGCCATGCACACCGGAGAAAATCTGTAGAACGAATTTTTAAAGGAAAGCTGCCTGCAAGGGACGACAGTGGTAACAAATCAGACGCTTGAGCAAGTTGGTATGCGGCACTGCAGCCTGGAGGCAACAACTCAGATGCTGAGAGCGGTTTCTGGTACTGTATATGACTACAGCTGAATCAGCACAACTTTATATGTTCATGATGTCCATACGCACGGCGAGGTGCATGCGCGACTCTCATAATGCCGTTTGTCTTCCTCGCCGTTGGCGAAAATAAAAGCCAATCATGAGTGAATGCAATCACCCCCTGTAGCTGTCGATATGTTGGTAACCAGCAAAATAATTGGGTGCGCCCGCCGCGGCTGCAGAAGAGCTCCTACTACTGTTGCAGAACACCTAGTGCCTTCTGCGAACGAAAGCTCTTGCTAGAAGTCTATGCTCTGTCGGAGCCTTTGCTCTGAGAAAAGGCTGGCAGGGAGGCCGAGAAAACACCTTTCCCTTGCATTTGGGAAAGTGCATTTCTTCTGACAAGAGAGGCTGATAAAAGCCGCACGGGCTGACACTTCCGAATCCGCTCCGTTCCCAGCCCTTGAATCAAAGGCTGCGGCTGCATGTCCCCAATCCCCGACCCAATCTTCCCGCTACCTCACCGTCGAGACGGGAGGCCCTCACCACTTCGTGCTCTCCAGGACTGCTCTGGCTAACTTGAGCTTTTCCTGCGCCGCGCCCGCAACTTCAAACATTGTCATCACTACCCCAGGTTCTACGCCGTCTCCACCTACGGTAGTCTCGGCTTGTCTGAGGAGCGATTCTAAGACCACTATGCATGCTTCTACATTCTTCCGAAGTTTTGGTGCGTCTGCGCCGGATTCCAGTAGTGCAACGGCATCTGACAGTTTCCCGGTCGCCATAAGCACCTCATTCAAAAGCGTCTGGGCCATCTGTGTGGGGTCAACGAAAACGGGAACGACAAAACTTTCATCCTTGTCGGACGCAGAGTCGTCATCCGAATCTCGATACGCTTCCAGCGCCTCCCCAACTCTTCCGTACAATTCCCTAACTCGTTCCAAATAAACATCAATGAAGCGCCCACCGGCATGATTTCCCTTTTGACGTAGTTCCTCACCCATTTTCCCTGTCCCTTGTATTAACGTTTGTGCCATGCCGTAAAATTTTTTTAGTTCTTCAATTTTGCGACTAGTCGGGTTGGCAGCTACTTCTTCAAGAGTTTTCGTAAGCCTTTCCTTGGAGAGCTGCAACACCAGCAGTCGGACAGAAATTGGGCCTCTGTCGTCTTCCGTTGGCCTTTCCTTCAGCACAATTTCGACCCCTGGCGGTACTCCACCATTCCTTGAAATACAATCCCGTGCCGCGGCGCATACAGCGTCTATCAAAACACAGGCTTCGGCTACTTCTCCTTCCGGGTCTTTGTCTACTGCGGCTTGACGAGCGACAACGTTTTGCACCCTAGCTGCATGTTCTACTTCGGCCACAAGAGCGACGGCAGATCTCCTCTCCTCATCACTAGCGTCAGGTGCAAGCGCCTCTAGACTATCAAGAACCTCATCAAGAATGACCATAAGCGCCTTGAGTTTGACTACTTGGGTCTTCACGGCCTTTTCCGTCTTCGCTGGAGGCTTGGGGGGCTCCTTGGCCTTGTCGTCCTGTTGCTTGCGCTTCGAGCTCTTCTTTGGTTCAGGGGGAGGTGGACGTACCTTGGGCCTTGCTCCTAGATCTTTTGGCTTAGTATCATACAACTGTCCTGTGGGAAAACGCATTGGGTGTTGTATTTCCTCATCGTCGGAGTCATCACCCTTTTTCGGCTCTGCGGGCGGCGGCGTTCTAGGGCGTGGGGGCTCTAAGTGCTTTTTCTTCTCCCTTCTCTTTCCTGAAGGACGTTCCAGGGGAGGCGTGTGCGAACTAGACGATCCCTCACCAGCCGGGGCAGCTGCACCTGCAGCGCCTTCACCTGAGGAAGGGGATGGAGCTTGAGATTCCTTTTTAACAGAGGTACCCTCAGAACCTGCTCCTGTCCCCACAGACCCTTCCTGGGGAGAAGGCCCAGATCCTCCTGCAGCCCCCTCCATTGATTCTTCCTGGGGCGCAGGCCCGGCTCCTCCTGCAGCCTCTTGCATTGATTCATCCTGAGGTGCAGGCCCGGCTCCCCCTGCAGCACTATCCATTGGTTCCTCCTGGGAAGCAGGCCCAGCTCCTCCTGCAGCCCCTTCCATGGATTCGTCCTGCTGCTGTTGCCCGCCTGCCCCTGCTCCCCCCCCCACTTCTTCCTGTTCGGGCTGCCCGCTTTTCCCTGCTGTCCATTCCATTGATTCTCCCTGCTGTTGCTGCTGCCCGTCCCCCCCTGTTGACCCTGTCGCTACTCCTCCCTGCTGCGGAGTCCCCTCTCCCCCTGACACCCAATCCATTGATTCTCCCTGCTGCCCGCTTGCCCCCGCTGCCCCTTGCACTGTTCCTTCGTGCTGCTCGTCCTTCTCATCCCCTGTCTCCATACGCTCTTCCTCTTCTTCCTTCTGAGTCTGCATCCCATTTGCCTCCTCCGAAGGTTTGTCTCCTGGGCAGAGGCCATTGTTACCCCCTTCCTGTCCTTCAGCCAGTCGTCTCCACACCTCCGTTCCCGATAAC
>HG712953.1:20573-36249 GCA_000499725.1 Eimeria brunetti | reverse complement strand
CAACAGACCTGCAATGGCCCCGCCAGTGCGGACACGGCGGGGGAGAGAAATCAATGAAAACGAAGGCAAAGAAAGTGGAGAAAAGGCAGAGAGGCTTTGGAAGAAGGGCCTATAACTAGCAAGGAACTTCGGGGAGGTTAATTCAATTCATGCGCTTCCCACTGCGACTGCGTCCAGCCTTTGTTCCTGACACAGCTGCTGCAGAAACGGTTACAACTTCGGATACCTGTGCTGCTGGTCCCACAGATAGTTGCACTGCACCTGATGATGGGTGAGCAGGATCCAGGCCACCGGGGTTTGCGCCTGCAGCTTCAGTGGTTTCGCCTTAATGCCACTGAAGTTGCGTTGGCTCAACGTTGTCACTACTTCCAAGTGTATGCAGCGGAGGGCAGCTTCGGTCGGTTCAAAAAGCCCTGGAAAGCATTTCTTATCGCCTCCCTCTCTCCTTTCCACTCTTTCCTGATGTTCAGCTCCCCGATGCTAGGCGCCCTTCATCAGATACTTCGGAAAGAACCCACGAGTAAGCAGGGGACACAGGCTCACACATAACAGCTGGAATAAGCGGGCATAAACTCCCAGCTGGCCTTGTAATGCTAGAGAGTTAGACACTCGCTTGTTCCGTCGGTTAGAGATTCAAATGTACAGCTGGCATTTGGTAGTTCCCGTCTCGTCCAAGAGTTTCACGTGCTCCATGCTGCGTTGCCTGCTGAATTCTCCAGCAGATCTAGCACGAGGGAAGATTTTAAAGTGTACGAAGACTAGAAAATGTTGGGAGGAAAGCAAAAGAAAGCACATTGTCCAAACTCCCCCCGCAAAGTATCGAAGGTCCAGTGCGCCAGTTCCCGTAGACTTTGACATTGGGTGGAATTGGTGACGCTGCTCAATTCACCAACATACAAACATGTAAGGAGATTAAAAAGCCTTGTATAGTCAGGTTCATTTTGAAATGAGCAGGGAAAGTGGATGCTATAGCCGGATAATCACTGCCTCGCCGACAGAACATTGGCAGTCTGCTTAGTTCGACTGTCGTCGGTGAGCGTGGGGGCGAACACCTTCCCTACCAACGGTACTTCCCAGTAAGCATGTGTAGAGTTTGGTCGAAACGCACTCAACTTGTATTCCTCACTTTGCGCAAACTAGTGACTAAACTCACCACACTGATATCTTTGCAGAGTATGAAGTTTTGGAGAGAACCTTTGTCCACACCAAGCATGCTCTAAGATGCGCGCATCGTTAACATTGCCGAATGTATGCTCGCAGCTCATATTTTATTGTTGTTGAATGTTAACGTGAAACTGCCGAAAGCGGGCCCAATTTCTGACGGTTTACCTGCTAGTTTGGAGGGGTTACGGGGGGCTGCACATACCGAGTCTAGAAAACGGTTCTGATTCAAAGGCAATCATCCTTCTTTGATAGCAAACGCCGTGAGCTCAAGCAGAATCAAAAAGAGTAGATTGAATTCACTAAATCATTGCCTGAGGTTGGCGTTCCACTGAATGTGTAGTATACTCTGTCCGAAGTTAGGTGACGAACATTCAGTAGGCGTTAGGAAGCTGCCTGCACGCCAGTGGAAATGCCCAACATTTGTCTACAGCCGTAGTCCATGCAGTAAATAAGGCTTGGTTGTGTTTGCATGCGCGGTTGTCGCGGACCATCAGTTTTGTAGCATGGTCTATGCGAGGTCGCCACCCATTTCTCCACTTGCCTGCAAATTGACTGTGGACTGCCACGTACTTGATTATCAATAGTCTACAGCCTCAGTGCATGTAGCAAAGGGAACTTGGTCGTGACTAGGTATTAGAATGTCTTGCAGCATTAGCTGCGGCGAGGTGCGTTGCAACCCCTCAACCCGCCTCGCATTCCAGTGTCCTCATATCCTTAGGCCGGTCGGTGTGCCTGAGGGTCCTGGGGTTAGAAAAGAGGGCACCTGCTTTTTAGGAATATGTTATGAGTTCTTATCCTAAAGCGGGTTCGGTCTATTGCAGCTCACGACAGTCCCTGAAGAAGATCAACGGCCTTCGTTACAAGTTCCAGCGAGGTGCGCTGCAACTTTTGTTGGGCGCGCTCCTCTCCCTCAGCTCCCTGCCCTGAGACCGATGCACCCAGGATGCCTCAAGACACGGAAAGCAGGTCAGTTAATTTTAAGGCACATTAACCAAAAGATGTTTGGCTTTGTTTTGGGTCTGAACAGAGCTCAGATAAGTCTCTGGACTCTCATTACACTTGCTAACACCGCATAGCTCATAGGGGAGGATGCGAGTCAGGAGCCCCTCCGCCACAGCAGGGCGGCCTGGTGCGTAGCCACGAATATCAACAAAGGTATTCCGAAAACCCTATGTATATGTACACATATATTTTAAATATGTACACAATTTTGAAGGCTCTAAAAAAAACCTTTACCAAAACCTCAGCAATTTCTCCTCGTGTACAATAAAGATTGACCGCGATATGCCCTCTTGCGGAGGAGCAACCAACCTTCAGGGGCTTTGCTGAGCTGCAACAAGTTCCGTCTCTTCATCCCCCCCGTTGGAAACCATTGGTGCGGCATGATTCCGCCAATGCAGACTATCCACATGCGGCGTGCGTGGCGATGCGGAAGCATTTGAAGCGTTCCTTGTTTCCGTCGGCTCCTAATCCGTCTTCAAAGTATGCCAAAAGACTTAGGAAAACCATTGGCGTCTGCTTTACTATCAGGAGGAGTACGACGACGGTAGCTACACCTAATAAACGTTTTCGCGCTCCCAGAGCTCATACGGACCATGGAAGCCTTCAACCATGAGCTGCAATTCCGGCTTATTCACGGATCTGCAAGGAAGCAGGCCATGGCAAGACTGAGAAGCTTTAACGGAAGAAAAGTATTGATGGAACGCTACATCGAGAAGTATTGGACAGTGGTGAAAAGGAGTCTAACGGCTGACACGGGGATTCTATATAATTGGTTCAACGCCGGGGCTGCCCACAGGAGACAGGCAATAGGCCACCACCTGGGCCGGGGAAAAGGAACTAAGGGGTGAGCGGTTGGAGTTTTTGAGGCGGTGGAGTACCTTCAGGTAAAAGAGAACAAGCCTTTTATGCGAACAATACAAAAAACAACAAACTCCTAGTTGCACAGCGCTAGCTCATGTGGAGGAAAGTGGCTCTGGTAGCAAAGACGATCTAAAGCCTACGGATATGGGGGTGTAAATCCTAGGTACGCCCAGAAAAAGATTAGACGCGGTCATAGACTGCTGCCCGCCATTTAGGAAGCCGTGAGGGCCTACCGAGTGGCACATCTGCTCTTTTTGCAGCAAGCGAAGTCACATAAGATTGTAAATGCGTGAGAAGGGATTGCGGACTGGAAAAGCATGGCTTTGAGCAGCATCTCCAGACCAATCACGGAAACGTTCGGGCCAGCACGCCATAAGCGGCGCAGTGATGCGCTCAAATGAGGTGACTACCACTCCTGTAGATCCTCCTCGACTCAGCATTCTTGTTACTCACGTTGGGATTGATGGCCAAGGATTGGGTACTGCTGTTTGACATCGGCTGCTAGCTGGATAGGCTGCGGAAAAGTCACGGCCAGGTGGCGCAGCCCTACAGGCTATTCGTTGGAGCAGGCTCTGCGACCATCGTTTGCTGGTGGCAACTCCGACGGGACAATCGTTACAAAGATAGGCCTAAAATGTAAAATACAGCAAGTAACTGCGTGCTACTCTCACCTTTTCACTGGAAGAAGGCAGAAGTAGTATGTAAGTGAGGATTTCTACGCTGTCTGGTGGGGGGTGAAAGTGTTGATATTACGTATTGCACGCACTTCACCGTCCAAACCGTTCATCAAAGCCTAACATACCCGATCAGGAGTTTTCAAGACTACGGTAATGGAAGCGGTGTTCAGTAACTTTGTCTGATAACGCGATACGATTTCACAGTCAAGCGTACCAATGCGCGTAACGGGGCTACTGAGGCAGTCTTCCAGTACACCGCAGGACAAGGACAGGGTTCTGCAACCACTCTTATCTGCAGTGGCACTCGGTTCCTTTTCAAGTTGTGTTCCCCTTATTCTTTAGATACTTACGCAGCTGTTGTCCCCGGTAAGGTCAACCACGAACGATGAGCCAGCCACTACTGTAGGGTGCAGCGCCCTCTTCTGCCGTCCTGACCGGTTCAACGTGTCCGTATTTAGGTTGACACTTGTTATATAAACGCTAGAGTCAGTGCGGCGCCCCTGAAATTACCCTAAAATATGGGAGAACTGCTTCTTAGTTGTCTTCACTGTCTGATTCTCCAGAAGGAGGGACAGTAGTGATAATAATGCGCCACGTGGGTCAGTGCCTCAGCTGAAGTGCCACTTTCACAGCCAGTGTAGTCCACAATGCGCACAGGCTAGTGAGCCTTCACTACAGTCAGTTGTTTGCCTTGTTCGTTGCGCTCATAAGAGACATCTTAACGCGTATGGATGTGCTAGCCAGCACTTACTGAATAAGTACTCAATAAGCTCCTTACTTATTAATTACTAAAAGGACGGACCTTTTTGACTACAAGTGAGGGTGCGGGTGGAGTGACAGTGCAACAAGAGTGCACGTGAGGCAATAACCCATTACCGGGCCAGTAGCAATTAGACTTGTTTAGGCTCCTCCTCCTCTAAGAAGAGGAGACTATGGTAGGAATTATGGAAGCGCCTGTGATTATTCTAGTTAGTTTATGCAATACATTCTGGTCCTAGCTTCTATATGTCGAGTATGCACCTAGTAAGTATGAATAGAGCTGACAAGTGGTAGCAGCAGCGAGCGCTGGGCACTACAGGCGTCCATACACCCTGGGTCAGCTCCAGAGTATTCCGGGCCTAGCAGCCTAATTTCTGACTGAGTGCTTTACTTCTGATAATATATTTGTGGTGCTCTAGGCTGCAGCCATTCTTTCCGAACTTTTCCTAACCCGACAGTGCCATACACACCAACGAAAGCGGCAACCTGCATGAAAATGCTGGGGCTTGCAAGTGCGCTGCTGCTGCAGTATTGCTGCTGCTACTGCTGTTCGTGCAGATGCTGCTGCTGCAGCGGGTGGCAGACTTGTGCCAGAAACTAAAAGCACAAAGGGAGATGATTGTTAACACTCAAGGCCTCATTATTGTTTTGCTCTGTTCCATTATAGGTAACTTAAAGCCTAAAGACAAACTAAGGATGGATCGAACCCTCCAGCGATAGTGACTAGCCGTTGAGGGGGCTACCACTGCAATTAATGCAGACTAAGCCATAATATCCTACTTATTGAAATAAAGATAGATTAAGCCGATAAATAAGAAGGCAGAAAAATTATACATTTCAGGAGCTGTAAGCATCAAACCATCGAGATTCCCATATGCGAGGTAACTGATTTCTGCAAGCCGCTTCTTTTGCGCTTTGTGCATGTGAAAGCGAACATAAAATGATGGATAAAATGAAATTAAAGTTAAAAAAGAAGAAAAAGATGAAAGAATACAACATAGGCAAGTGCATATATTTCAGCGCAGGGGTATAGCATCACCACGGCTACCGAACGTATAGAGAAAGCCACAGAGGATTATTCGTTAAAAGCCCTCCGTACCACAAACTGAAAAGAATAAATACATAAATGAAACTTAAAATTAAAAAAACAATGAAAACAACAAGCAACACTACCCGTCTCGGGCGAGTAGATGATGCCCTTATCGAAGTGTCTGTACACCGCAAACCGGGCACAGAAAGTAGAATTAATCGCTATTCATTATATTTACAGAAGAATGTATTAACGAATATTCAAGGAGACGAGGGCCAGAGTAAACGGCCATTTCCAACAGAGCAGCCAACAACAGCGCCAGCTTATACGTGCATAGAAAGCACTCCAACAAATGTAAAATTTAAATAGGTCTCTCTCTCTCTATATATATATATACATATATATATATACATTTATATATGCACATATATATATGTATATATAACATATATACATGTATATATACATTTATATATGTATATATATATATATGTATATATAACATATATACCTGACAGTTAGTGAAGAGCACTGAATACGAATAACAGAAGAAGAAAAGGTCATCAAGAAAAGATCAAGCCTTCTGCTTCAATAATATGCATTGTATTTATTTCCCTCTTCATCACTGAATAAACCAATTCAAAGTAACAACAAAAGCTATGGTGGCGCAATCCAATACAATTAAACAGCCCTCTAAACCTCCTCAACCCTAAACCCTAAACCCTAAACCCTAGAGAAAATTCAACAATTCAGCCGGCAGCAGCGTCTGTAAGACCCCCGCCACAGTGTTGCTCCAGCCCCAAGAACAGAATAAAAGAAAACAACTGAGAAGCGACCCCTCTAAACCCTAACCCCCTAACCCCCTAAACCCTAGACGAGAACAAATTCAACCTCAGATATACCCTTAGGGCGAATTCAAAGAAATCAGAACATGGACTGAATTCAAGTGTGGGCACGGGCCGAGTTCTTATGACACTATGGAAACTCTCATCCGTTTCAACGCTGCATGCATGCATGGATGTATACAATTCAATATTTTCTGAGTAATATTATCTGTGCAAATACTAAAACAGCACACGGACACGGTGTCTGTACACCGTAGCTTAGCCTAAGTAAGGGCCCCCGCCTTAGCACAGGAGACAGCAAACAAACATAGTAAGATTGGATAAGAAGCTGAAGCAGCTGCTGAGACTAAATAGAATCAAGAGGCTTTCACTTGCATGCATTTCTTCTAACTGAAATGCTTTATGGGGTAAACAACTGCCTGCTCATATTATATATTGTATATTCGTTTTCTGCACTTGTTTGGCACCTCCAACAAAATTATTCACAAGCCGATTTCTGTTGGGAAGAAAAGAGCGGCGACGCCGCCGCATGCAGCCAAGGCTGGCTGCGATCGCTTCAGGTGTCTACGCAGCAGCAGCTGCTGCTGTTGCAGCAGCAGCTGCCGCTGCAGTTGCTGCTGTGGCTGCTGCTGCTGCTGCTGCCCCTCTCCCGGCACAAGCCCCCAATACGCAAGCCCTAGAAAGACTCTGAAGGCCTGTGCGATACCCCAACAAATCAGAAGGGCTGTGGGCCCCCAAGGGGGGCCCCCGTACCCCGCATTTACTTTTGCTTTGCAGCAGTGGTCTTCGCCTTCTCTGTTCCCCGCACCTGCGCAGCGTAGCACCCGAACAAAAGACGAAAGCGCAAATAAAGGAAGAAGCAAAACGCAGTGTACATACACCCCAACAGCTGAATGAATCGGAAAAGGGAGCAGCCTCGGGGCCCCTCCAATGCGGTTTGCATGCGGTCTGTGCAGACTCGACCCCGCCCTCTTAGAGTCGGACTCTGTCTTGAAAAGAAGCACTGGATTTACCTTTTTCTTTCTGTTTTTGAGTTCCTTCGTGGCTCTGCGCCCCTTCTTGGGCTGGGCCTCCGCCACACCCATCCTCACGAGCCTGTAGCGGTGTTCAAAGCGCTGGGCCGCCTTGAAGTCGTCATAGATCCAAGCCTGGCCCCTGCTTCTGCCTCCACCGAAGGCGGTGGCCAGGTTGCCTATGACGATGCAGCGGGGGTCCTGGACCTTGAACTGCTGCATGAGCCGCTGCTGCAGCTCCTTGCGGCTGACGTTGGCCCGCCCCAAGTGCAGCAAATCCACGCACATCTGCTTGCGCTGCAGCAGCGGGTTCGTCAACAACTTGCGAATACGCACTGTGAAGGGAGCCTTAGAGTCCGCCATCTTGCTGGGCCCTCAACACGCTGCAGCGGCGCTGGTGCAGGCGGAGCTGACAGAAAGGGGCGACGCAGCTGCAGGCGACAGCGGAGAAATTGGTAGTTGTACAAAAGTACAAGACTCCTCAGAAACACGAACTCAACTTACAGCCGAAGATGCAATGCATGAGGACCAGCGCCTCTCTCTCTCCCCCCACAACGGAGGCAAACTTGAACTGCGGGGCTGCGGCCGCGGCGCCCCACCCACACGGTTGGCGACAACCTGCAGTGCCCAGGAGGTAATTCGAGAAAAAACCAACAAAAAACACAAAGCCGAGCAGGAGAAGCCTCGGGAGGGATCTTCAGGACTCTGTGCTGAACGCCTGCTTCTGAAAACACCAAAATGAGGTACGCCCGCCTTAGTGACACTTTTTCGGTTGCGAAACGGTGGGGCGATCCTCGCGTAGAAATGGCAGAATTCGATGATTTAAACTTTTTATTTGTATTATCATGGATAAATACTTGGATTTGTTCAAGAGAAACAGCCAAAGGGTGGAAGATTCCGAGCGCAACCCCATCATGTCTATGGCTGGCCGTTTCGTACATCTTCGGTCGCCAGCACAATTTCAAACAATCACATATTGACAACAAGCGGATTTTCAGCTTTTTTCAAACAAAATTAACGCCATGCACCGCCCTAGACGTTTCCTAGAAGCTGAAGCCCCGCGAATCCGTGCCGTTTCAGAGCGGCTGCCATGGCATGCCTGCGCTGCTCGCGGTGCTCGTTGCAGCTTGTGGTGTATGTACACCTGAAGAAGAGGCTGGCTATTCGTTTGTGTTTGCCTGGAGATGCAGCCATATGTGTAGGATTGCTGTGAAAGGGAAGGAAAAGGACGGCGGGTTCTCAGAGCCTTTCTTGATGTTCCTGAATTGTGAATTTATGTGAACAGATTTCGTTTCTTGTCACTCAGGCGAGAAGAATTACAGCGCATGCATGTGTGTTTTTTTCCTTCCTGAATGTGTTCGCAGCAAGCTAAGCCAGGAGACCCTCAACGCGGCCATTGCCTCCATCCTTAAGGGGTCGCAGGAGAAGAAGAGGAAATTCGTGGAGACAATTGAGCTGCAGATCAGTGCGCCTTATTCCTGCACTAGGACCCAGCATGCATGCATTGCTTTTTTCTCAATATTTTCTTCCTTTCTTTGCCTGTTTCCACGCCCCCAGCTATCCCCTTATCTCCGTTAATAGTGTATTTCTTCATAGAACTTCTGCGGGTGCCGCTGCCTGTTCTGTCTCAGGCCTTAAGGACTATGATACACAGAGAGACAAGCGTTTCTCAGGTTCTGTGCGCCTGCCGCACGTACCTCGTGCCAAATCGAAGGTAGGCATATTTCCCTTCCGTTAATCTCCCTTTTCTTGCTGGTTTTTTCTTTTGTTGAACTCTGTATTTGTCTTCATGCGCTCAGTTTTTTGCTCTTTTCATCGGTTTTATCTTAGTTTTTTGTCTCCCTTTCTCTCGCAGGTTTGTGTGATCGGGGATGCAGTGCACATGGAGGAGGCCAAGGCACTGGGCCTCGACTGCATGGACATTGAGGCATTGAAGAAAATCAACAAAAACAAAAAGATTGTCAAGAAGCTAGCACGCAAGTATGCATTACCCCTCCTCTTTTCACCTTTATAGAATAAATTTATCTCAGTTAATGCGGATTCTAGGTAGCCTTAATAGCAATACAGATAAAACAGGAGCATTTGCTCATGTTGAATTGAATTGAATTGAATTAAATTGAATTAAGTTGAATTGAATTGAATTAAATTGAATTAAATTGAATTGAATTAAATTGAATTGAATTGAATTGAATTCAATTCAATTCATATTTTCTATTTTCTGCATGCATGCGCCAATAGGTACGACGCCTTCCTGGCCTCCCAGGCGCTGATCCCTCAGATCCCCCGTTACCTGGGCCCTGGCCTGAACAAAGCTGGAAAATTCCCAACTTTGATTACGCACCAAGATAAAATTGAAGATAAAATCCTGGAAGTTCGGTCTTCAGTTAAATTCCAACTCAAGAAAGTCCTGTGCATGGGTGTCGCGGTGGCCAACGTGGAAATGACTGAGGCCCAGGTGCGCATGAAAAACAAATAAAATACAATTAAATTAAAGGGAAAATTGGAATAGATTAAATTAAAAGTAAATAAAATCATTCAATAAATAGATCTATAAGGGCTGAGGTATCGGGTGGCGCCTAGTTTCCTGTTGTTTTCTGTCTGTGCTGGGGTGTACGTACAGGTTCGCTACAACCTGACGATGGCGATTAACTTCCTGGTTTCTCTGCTGAAGAAGAATTGGAATAATGTGAAGAGATTGCACATTAAGAGCACCATGGGCAAGTGCCACACTATCTACGGTTGAGGTTTTTCAATTCTTTCTTTCTTTCTCCCTTTTCCTGTTCATGACAGGAAAGCAGGCGGCTGCATGCATGCGCATGTCTGTGCTGCTGCTAGCCTACTAGAGGCAGCAAATGCTGCAGCTGCTGCTGCAGCATCTGCTGCCGTTGCAGCAGCAGCAGCAGCAGCACTGCAACAGAATGGGAGGGGGGGAACGAAGCGGCGGAAAGACATTAAAGAGTGGTGTTTGAGCTTTGGGGCAGTCATTAGAGGCGGGGGCTAGCAGATGGAAAAGCTGAAGCTGAAGGTGTTTAATACTACTGAGGTGTATAGACAGCAGGCAGAATAGGGAATAGTGAAGGCGGGAGTCGTTACTGAAAAAGTTGAAGGAGTTGACGTTTAATGGAGGTCTTGAGACAGGAATAGTGAGCATTTAATTTAAGCTTTATAACTGCGGTGTACAGGCAGCTGTAACTAGCGGTGAAGCTGAAGATGATGTTAATTAGGTGTATAGACAGCAGCAGCCACTACAGTGCAGTCAGAAAAGGGACAAATAGGAGACAGGAATTATTAGCAATAAAAAAAAGTTAATAAGAAGACAAGGAGAAGAGAGGGGAGAGGCAGCAGCACCAATGGTGCTGTCTATCTTTTTCTGCGGATTTGTCTCAGCCCGCAGCTATGTCTGTATACTCCATATATAATAAATATATTATATATAATGCATACATTTCATCACATACTATATAGAATATATGTTATATAATATACACAGTAAAAAGTATTTATAGCAGTAGAATATTTGTTTAAGGCCCAAGGGGGATAAGACTGAAATCCTCGTTGGTTTCATGCTGAACTTCCCTCACCGTAATATTATATAAATATGTAAATATATAAATATATACAAGATAAATAATATATATATATTAAATATATTTATTGTATTCATTTATATACTTGTACTTATTATTGGGCTTCTTGGTGGCGGTTAAGCGCTGCCTCCCCACAATTTGCATGCATGCAAACGCATGCAATTTGCAAGAAAACAAATGCATGCAGATGCATGCAAACGCATGCACTTTGCAAAAAAATAAATGCATGCAGATGCATGCAAACGCATGCAAGCTGCTGCATGCAAATATCAGCCAATTGGATGCAAGTGCATGCAGTTGCAAAGGGAGGCAGATACATCCATATGCAGTATATACTGTATAGTATCCACCCATACATAATATACATATATATATCTCTATAGTATATATATGTATATTTAATCGTACAATATGTATATTATATATATGTATATATTTTATCCTGCTTCGGTCTTGTCTTCATTTGCGCCCTTTTCCTGCTCCACCTCTGCCTGCTGATTTGCATTTGTATTTTCTTCTTTTTCTTTTTCAATTTTGCTGTTTTCTTTCAAAGCAACAATAAGCCGCTGCAGCTGCCAAGGCTTGAGCTGCAGGGGTTCGTGCCAGTGAATTCTGCTCACTTCTTGCTGCTGCTGCTGCTGCTGCAGCCGCTGCTGCAGCCGCCGCCGCAGCACTTCTTTCTGCCCCCCCTGCCCCCTTGTTACTCTTCGGGTGTATCGACACCTCCGTCTCACTTCCTTGTGCACCCCGCTCTCAGCCCACAGCCGCGCGAACTGGCGGCAGGCCGATAGGTGCCTGAAATTAAACAAAACACAAATAATATACAGTTTATGGGATAAAGCAATGTTTTGGGGTGAAAATGCAGAAAAAATCACAAAATTCTATGGTAAATTCGTGCAGAAACAGCAAAAACTCCTGCTGGTCCAGCTGCACCTGCTGCTGCTGCTGTTGCTGCTGCTGCTGCTGCCCCTATGGCTCCTGCTGGACGGGCAGCTGCTGCCGGTGTGGTTGCTGCTAGTGCTGTTATTACTGCAGCATCTGCAGCAGCAGCAGCAGCAGGAGGAGGAGATTTCACGCACATTCGTTCGAGTTCTTGGCTGGTGGTAGCAGCATCAGGATTGAGAAGAATAGAAAAACCAAATCTCCTTGAGCTGCTGCTGCTATCTTGCTGCTGTCTATTCGTTCTGTCTGCGGTGTACAGACACCCTGCAGTCCCACCGCGAGCTGCTGCTGCTGCAGCAGCAGCAGCAGCAGCAGCAGGCAGCAGGAAGCGCCTGTGGCTAAGGGGGGACACCCACGCAGACACGAAGGCAGCAGGAGCAGCAGCTGAGCTCCTGTCTAGGCCCTGGGGCTGGCACTGTTTGCAGATTGCTGCTGCTGCTGCTGCTGCTGCTGTCAGCAGCAGCAGCAACACCAGCAGCAGCAGCAGCAGCGGCGAGCCAAGGAGCGGCCTGCGGCTGCTGCCAAACGCCCTGTTCATGTCTTCTCTGTTGCATAGAGAGAAAAAGAATAAAAAGGAAAAATAAATTAAGATGAAAAACAGAAAAATAAAGAGGGATGCCCCTGCGGCTGTGGGCCCCCCGGCTTAATTGATTTCATCTTGCAAAGAAAGCAGAAGAAAGAAGGGAAAAAAGTAATTAAAAAGAATAGAATTAAAATAAATAAATATAATTATATAATTAAACAAATTATAATATTCTTTTATTCTACAGAACAAAACATGAAAGAAAGGAAGCAGCGGGGGCCCCATCGTCTGCGGCGGCTGCAGCAGCTGAGAGAATTTTTGTGAATTAATTTGAATTTCTTTTGAATTTTTGGATTAAATTAATTAATTTATTGTTATTTATTATTATTGTTGTTTGTTGATATTATTTATTGTTATTGTTGTTGCTAATTGCTTAAAAGAAAAAAAACCAAGTTTGGACAGAAAAAGTGAAGAAATTCAACTTTACTGAGTTTACGGCTGCAGGGCTTTTATCATCACCGTTAAACAAATACCATTAAACAAATACAATTAAACAAATACAATTAAACAAATATAATAAAACAAATATCATAAAACAAATATCATAAAACAAATATAATTGAAAAAGGATAGAGTCGGAAGAAATATCATGTAAAGGAACATCGTTAAATATAATTAAAGAAACACTAGTAATACAAAATAGAATCTATGAAATACCATTAAACAAAAATAATCGAGAAAACATTTAAAAACAAGTATAATTAAGTACAATTAATGTAATTGTTTATAATTAATCCAATATAATTAAACAATCACAACTAGACAAGTGCAAATAGCATTAATGAGGAGCCAAAGCAAACAAAGCAATAAACAGCCAGACAAAAGTAAATAAACAAACATAAGAATTAAAAAATAAATAAATAAGTAACCTTTCTTAAGCCCCTGAATATCAAAACATTTACTTCTATTTTAGTTAAAGGGGCAGCATATTTTCTTGCTTTTATTTCATTTTTTTTGCGTTTGTTTTGCTTTGTAGCAAATATTAATTAATTCTTTTCTTCTCTTTTTCTTCCCAAGAACATGCATTTGTTTATTATTATTACTCGTATTATTATATTTGTACCATTATTCTCGCTATTATTATTATTATTTTTTATATTATTATTTCTATATACTACAATATACAAAATTTAATTATTACTGGCCCTTAATAATTCAATAGAAACTCCCCTGCTTTCTAAGAACATTTCTTCTGTCTTCGCTAAGAATGAATACAAATAAAAATGCAAATAGTATATTTATATATATATTTATATATATCTATTATATTATATATAATATATATTATATATATATTATATATATTATGTATTATATATATATATATTATATTATATATATATTTTAAATTATATATTATATCTTTTTATCATTTGTATAACTCCACAAAAACATATATGATATGAATTTTGTAGCAATATTGAAACAAAAGATAATTATAAACATAAAGGATTGAATAAATGCAAGTAAATGAATATAAATAATATACTAAATAAAAGATAAAAGAAAACCAAAAAAGGAGTAAAAGAGAAACGGGTTTTGTTGCGATAGGACCAGTAAAAAGAATAAAAATTAAAATAAATTTGTATTTATTTATTTTTTCGCATTTTGTTTCTTTCCAGGTTGTTTATTTGCTGCTTTCTTTCCGTGGCCAGCAGCTGAGGGCCCACCCTTTCCTGCTGCTGCTGCTGCTGCTGCTGCTGCTGCTCCCTTTCTTCCTGCTGCTGCAGCAGAAGCAGCATGGGGCTTCATAGTCTTATCAAACTTATTCAAATCCGCTGGGCGAACTATAAAATAAAATAAAAACAAAATAACAGCAGCAGCAGCAGCAGCAGCAGCAGCGGGAGCAGCAGCGGGAGCAGCAGCAGCGGGAGCAGCAGCAGCAGCAGCAGCTGAGTGTTGAAAAGCATGAGAAAATTAAATTGCATAGAAAACAAAAAAGAAAAAAATAATAATAAAAGAAACAAATGCATAAAGAAGAAGCAAAAGAACTTATCCAGAAATAGTTTTATGGAATATATATTTGTATTTTTTATATTTATTTGTACAGTATATACAGTATATATTATATACTCTATAGTATATAACATTATTTTATAATATATATATATTATATATTATAGCATATATTAGATATTATATATTATATGTTACATATTATATATATTGTATTTATATATTATATTATATATATATTTTATAAATATATATATATATATTATTTGTATACGTGTAGATCTATGTATACTGTTTTTACAAAATAAGGATAGTCTATAAATATGTTAGTATTTATATTGTTTATTTATTATATAAACAATAAGCATAAATATTAAACAATATACATAAAAATATTATACAAGTAAGCAATACATACAATATTATTATTGTTATACGTACTATATATAATATATATAATATAATATATATATGTATATATTATATTATATATATATTATATTATATATATATATCTATATATATATAGCACCCAATATACAATATACATATTACATATAATATAAAATACATATGCAGTTTCTGTAGTATATTTAATTATAACTAAATATATATATATATTTTATTATAATTATATATATTATTAAATATATATATGTTTTGTGTATTCTTACAGCAGCTCATTTGCGACAAAATGACAAAAACCAAAAAAATAAAAATCGTCAGAGCCCACTGCATGCAAGACACCGCAGTTCGCCTTTCAGGTGTATAGGCAGCTCAAACCCTAAACCCTAAACCCTAAACCCTAAACCCTTAAAATCTATTTTGTACAAATATCGCTGGATCGGCTTTAGAACCCTAAACCCTAAACCCTAAACCCTTAAAGTATATATCTAGACACACATATGGAGACAAAGAGAGAAAGACAGAGAAAGAGAGAAAGAAAGACAGAAAAAGAAAGAAAAAGAAAAATGCAGAAAAAAACAAATGGAGACGGAAAAGACGGAGGGAAGGAGACAAAAGGAGACAGTGAGAAGGAGACAGAAAAGGAGACAGTAAATGCAGTATATTATTTAATTCCCGGAAAAAGAGACAGAAAGAGAAACAATAAATTAAATATACAATAAATTAAATATATTTTATTTAATTCTATTCCTTTACCTGAAACCACTCAGGCCGGATGTATTTGGCAACAAAAAACCAACCGTCCATTTCAGGCAAAGGCCGAGACATACTCAGACTCGAACCTGCTGCTTC
>HG712950.1:19506-30108 GCA_000499725.1 Eimeria brunetti | reverse complement strand
TGGCTAGCTGTGGCTAGCTGTGGCTAGCTGTGGCTAGCTGTGGCTAGCCATGGCTAGCTGTGGCTAGCTGTGGCTAGCTGTGGCTAGCCATGGCTAGCTGTGGCTAGCTGTGGCTAGCCATGGCTAGCTGTGGCTAGCTGTGGCTAGCTACCTGCTTGCATAGTTTCATTTCTTGCTTCAGTTTCGCATTTGCTGCTCTTGCTGGCAGCAACCGGTCTTCAAATGTTTTTAATTCTGCAGCAGCAGATTTCTGTTTTGCTGCTGCTTCTCGCATGCTGCTGAGGGCGCTGCCCAGACCTGCGGAACCAGCAGCAGCAGCAGCAGCAGCAGCAGCAGCAGCAGAGAGGCAGAGACAGTAGTCAGTGCAGCAGCAGAAGCAAAAAGGGGAAAGAAGTGCGACCACCCGCTGCTGCTGCCGCTGCTGCTGTTGCTGCTGCGGCTGCCGTTGCTGCTGTTACACAGGAAAAACGGGGGCGGTTTCTGTCGCTGCAGCAGCAGCAGCAGCACAGCAGCAGCAGCACAGCAGCAGAAGCACAGCAGCAGCAGCAGCAGGGCAGCAGCAGCATGACCAGCAGGACAGCATCACCAGCAGGACAACAGCAGCATCACCAGCAGGACAGCAGCAGCATCACCAGCAGTACAACAGCAGCAGCAGCAGCAGCAGCAGCAGCAGCAGCAGCAGCAGCAGCAGCAGCACGAATGGTCTGACCACTGGCACACAGGTAGAATTTGTACAGCATCTGTTCTGAGGCCCTGAAGAGGAAGGTCTTGGCTAGCTCCTGGGGTAGATACACCGCAGGGTTAATTAAATCTAAATTAAAGTGACGCAGCAGCTGCTGCACTTCTGCTGCTTTTGCTTCCTTCCTGCTGCTGCAGCAGCCCCCATGCCCCTGCAGGAACCAGCTGCTGCTCCCCGTCGCCCACACGCTCTCCTCCTCCTCATCCTGCTCCTGCTCCTGCTGCTGCTGCTGCTGCTGCTCCTGCTGCTGCTGCTGCTGCTGCTGCTGCTGCTGCTGCTTGCGGGGGGCCCTCTTCTTCACTATTTCCCTTGAGAGAGTAATATAGTCCCCATACAAATGGTGGCAGTAGGCCCTATCGAGGGGTACGAAGGAGGACCCTGTCAGCAAAGAAACCCGACTAACCAGACCCTCTTCTTCTTCCTTCACTGCTGCTGCTGCTGCTGCTGCTGCTGCTGCTGCTGCTGCTGCGGGGGACGCAGCAGCAGCACCAGCAGCAGCAGCAGCGGAAGGAGCGCCTGCAGCAGGTCCCGCAGCAGCACCAGCTTCCGCTGCAGCAGCAGCCGGGGTCGCAGCAGCCGCCTGCGAGGGGGGGCCCCCAGGGGGGCCCCCTAGGGGGCCCCCTAGGGGGCCCCCCACAGAAGAAAAGTTTGAAAAAGTTAAAGAAATAACAGCCTTTGAAGGCCCATCCTCTCTCCAATAATCTCGTATATATTCAAACAAACGAAGGGCCTCTTTGCTCTTAACGAGGGGCCCCGGGGGGCCCCCCAGGGGGCCCCCCGGGGGGCCCCCCAGAGGGGCCCCCACCAACTCCTCCTCCCAGGGGGCCCCCAGGGTACGGCAGGGGCCCCTCTCAGCCCCACAGCAAACAAATATGGCCTTAGCTATAGCTGATTTTCCTTGTCCATTACCCCCTGAGAAAAAGGAAATGAATAAATGAATAAATAAATAAATGAATAAATGGCAATAAAGGGGGTAGTGTTTAATGGGGCACAGGAAGGTGTATATACTAGTGAATAGAATAAACATGAACACAGAAAAAAACCGAGAAATATAATATAATAAACAACAAATAATATCATATAAACAAAAGGCAAAAAAGGAAAAAATGGGGCAAATGAACTAATATATTAAACTACAAGGAAGACAAACAAACAAATAACAACCCAGATTCTGGGGGCCCCCGTAATGAACCCTTGGGGCCCCTAGGGGCCCTTCTTAAAAGCCCCCTGGGGGCCCCTAAGGGCCCCTTGGGGGCCCCTGGGGGCCCCTTGGGGGCCCCTTGGGGGCCCCTGGGGGCCCCCCTAGTGGGCAATAAGAGTATATTACCTAGAATGACATTAGCAGCAGGGGAGGGCCTCCAGTCGAGAAGCTCATGGTTGCAAAAGTCCCTTAAGAGGACCCTTGCTATCTTTCCTGCTGTTCCATAAAAAGGGTCCTGCTGTCTCCTTTGAGAGGGGAAGGGGACAGGAGCAGCAGCAGCAGCAGCAGCAGCTGCTGCTGCTGCTGCTGGTGCTGGGTCTGGCGCTGGTTCGGGTCCTGGTTCTGCTGCTGCTGCTGCTGCAGCAGCAGCAGCAGCACTGCCCGCTCGGGGCTGGGAACGGGCGGGGATCGACCCCACACCCACCCCACAACCGATCCCACCGATCCCCAGCACCTGCACTGACCCTTCTTCTTCTTCAGCTGCTGCTGCTGCTGCTGCTGCTGCTGCTGCTGGTGATGCTGCTGCTGGTGATGCTGCTGCTGGTGATGCTGCTGCTGGTGATGCTGGTGCTGCTGCTGCTGCTCCCGCTTCGGATGCTGCTGTTGCTGCTGCAGCAGCTGGCGCACCAGCCTCCTGGGGGCCCCCCTTCTTCGCTCTGCCCTTACGGGGGCCCCTTGGGGGGCCCCTCGAGGGGCCCCTAGGGGGGCCCCCCTCCTTCTCTTCTGTCTCCTTTTCAGTGCGCTTAGAGGGGGGCCCCTCACTCTCTGAAGAGGAACTAGAAATAAGGATGGGGCCCCCTTCAATCTCAGGGGGCCCCTCCGGGGTCCCCTCTGGGGGCCCCTCTTCAGAAAGGGTCAAGGGCGGAGACCCCGCTCCCGCCGCTGCTGCTGCTGCTGCTGCTGCCGCTGCTGCCTGCTCCTGCTGCTTCTCATCATCGGGGCCCCCTGGGGGGCCCCTTCGGTGCCTCCTTTTCTTTTCTGGGGCAGTACCCAAGGGGACGGGGGGGCCCCCTGTCTCTGTCTCTGAACCATTCAAGGAGACAGGAGACAGCTCCCTATCCCTAGCAGCAGCAGCATCAACGGGGGCCCCCCCTCTCCCCTTCTGTTGCTTCCGCTTCGCTTTCCCTTTGGGGGCCCCCAGGGGGGCCCCTTCCCTCTCGGGGGGCCCCTCGGGGGGCCCCCCTGGTCCCCTTTTTATGTCCATCTCTCCCTCTGAGCTATCTGAACCCTTCGTTAAATCTATCGTCTCCCATGCAGGGGGACCCCCATAGGGGGCCCCCCTAGGGGCCCCTCTCTCTGGGGGCCCCTCCGGGGCCCCCTCAGGGGCCCGCTTTCCAGGGGCCTCCCCGGGGGCCCCTTCCCCTGGGGGGGCCCCCATGGAGGCCCCCCTCCCAGGGGCCCCTGCAGGGGCCCCTGGATCGGCGTCGCTCGCCTTAGGGGCCCCTGGGGCCCCCTCCTCAACTTGTTCCATCTTCAGTCGCTTTATAAGGAAGCCTGGGCGGCCCCAGGCGTCGGGGGGCCCCCTGGGGGGCCCCCGGGGGCCCCTCTTGTGTCTGTCTGGGTCTGGCATGGTGCTGTGACAGGGGCCCCCCTGCAGCAGGGAAAGGCAGGGGGGCCCCCGGCGCCTGGGGGAGGGCCCCGGGGGCCCCTAAGACCGCAGCAGCAGAGGGTACTGGCTGGTGTTAACGGCTGGGTGGGGGCCCCCCCCTGTGTTAGGCTGCTGTCATGAGGAGAAATAGAATAAATTAAAGTTAATAGTGGGAAATTAAAAGGGTATTTTGAAGAAAAGGGGGCCCCTGGACCCGTCTCTGGGGGTGGTAGGGGGGGGCCCCCCCCCGGGCTTCCAGGGGCCCCTTCCGCTGCAGCTGCAGCAGCAGCAGCAGCAGCAGCAGCAGCTCGCCGCTGGTATCTGACTACTACAGCGTCTCTGTCGAGGGCCCCCGATCTCCTGCCGCTTTATTCTTCTCATTATTTTGCAAAAAAAATTAAAGAGGGGCCCTAATTTATGCTGGGGGCCCCAGGGTTTGGGGGCCCCCGAACAGCCACCGCCGAACCCGCAGCAGCGGCAGCAGCAGCAGCAGCAGCAGCAGCAGAACATAAATGCTCTCTGCTGCCACGAAGACCCTCTAGTCAGTTGCCCCTCCTCTGCTTCTAAGGGCCTCCAGCCCTCTAGGGGCCCCCCGGGGCCCCCATAGAACAGCAGCGGCTGCTGCAGCGACTGCAGCAGCAGCAGCAACTGCTGCTGCTGTAAGAGCCTCTACGGCTCCCCTGCAGCGGCTGCAGCAGCAGGTTCGCCTGGCCTACAGCGGTAACCCCAGCAGCAGCAGCAGCTAGCCACCTGCAGCAGCTGCAGAAGCAGCCGCAGAAGGCGTAGCAGCAACAGCAGCAGCAGCAGCAGAGGCAGCGGCGGCAGCAGCAGCAGCAATATCAGGTCCAAAAGCAGCGTTGCCAGCACGGAATTCCCCAGCAGCAACAGCAACAGCAGCATCAGCAGCAGCAACAGCATCAGCCGCAGCAACAACAGCAGCAACAGCAGCAGCAACAGCAGCAGCAGCAGTTCATTTTCGTCAGCGACCATGAGGCAATCTTGGGGTGTATATGCAGCCCACATCCCAGGCCTGTGTCAGGTGCTGGCGCAGCAGCTGCTGCTGCTGCTGCATGCATGCGCTTTGCTGCTGATAGTGCAGCAGCCCCCCCCTGAGCTTATGGGGGCCCCAGCAGCACCTGTAGTTACAATACCCCATATGCAGACGCTAGCTGTGCTGCCGCAGCAGCAGCAGCAGCAGCAGCAGCACCAGCTGCAGGAGATGGAGCAGCAGCAGCAGCACCTGCAGCAGCTGCAGCAGGTGCCCACTCCAGCGCCGGCTTCTAAAGCCGATGAAACCCCTGCAGCAGCAGCTGCTCCAGCAGCAGCAGCTGCTCCAGCAGCAGCAGCCGCTGCAGCAGCTAATGGGTCTGCTTCCCCCTCACCTTCACAGGGCAGCGATCGATCCCCTGCTGCTGCTTCTGCTGCTGCTGCTGCTGCTCCTGCTGCAGGGCCCGGCGCAGCAGCAGCTCCCTCAAATGCAGCTGCAGCAGAGGGGCCCCCTCACGCCCCAAAGCGGGATGGTGGGGGCCCAGGGGGCCCCTCGGGGGCCCCCCCGCAGGGCCCCCCTACCCCAGCGGGGGCCCCCTACATCACTGCTGCCAGTTTGCTGCTGCTGTGGGGAGGGTGGGCCCTTGCTGCGCTGCTGCTGCTGTCTCCTTTGGGTTCAGTACCCTTTTTGCGGCAGTGCAGCGCTGAAGGGCACAACAGGGCTGGGGTGGGGGGGGGGGCCCCCCCCTTGGGGCCCCTGTGGGGTCCCCCCCCCTCCTTGGGGGCCCCCCTGGGGGCCCCCCTTGAACCCTTCGGCAGCCAGCAGGAGCCAGCAGGGGGGCCCCTCTCTCTCCCCAGGGGGCCCCCCTGGGGCCTCCCTCGCTTGCATGGGGTTTATGTCTTATCTTTTGTTACTGAGGTACTGCCTCAGTGTCTCCTTTCTATCATGGGGGCCCCCCTCGTGCTGCTGCTGGCTTGGGGGGAGTTTGGGGCCCTTTCTGCCTTCGCTTCGCTGTGGGGACCCCCTGAGGGGGCCCCCCAGGGGGCCCCCGGGGGGCCCCCAGGCAGTCCTGCTGCTGTGGGGGGCACGCAGCAGTACCTGTACCCTCTTTGGCGCCTGTCTCTTTTTGCTGCTGCAGTTTGTCTCCTTTTGTTTTCCATTTGTACTAAGTACCCTCTTGCTTCCTTTTGCCTCTGGGGGGCCCTCGCGGGGGCCCTCGGGTTTGTGTGGGGCCCCGCGCTGTTGGGGGGCCCCCGCAGCCCGGGGTCTGCTGCCGCAAGCAGCAGCAGCAGCAGCAGCAGCAGCAGCAGCAGCAGCATCAGCAGCATCAGCAGCAGCGTGGAGCTGCTGCCGCAGGGACTGCTGCCTGCTGCTGCTGCTGTTTGTCTTGCTGGTGCCTTCTGCTGCTTCAGGAGAACCAAAACCCTAAAAGAGGTCCTAACTCTGCCTGTAAGTAGGGGCCCCCCTTGCTGCAGCTGCAGCAGTACCCTTGGGGGCCCCCTGCCGCTGCTGCGGGGGGGGAAGGGGGCCCCCGCTTCTCCTTTGTCCCTGCTGCTCCTTTTGGGGGCCCCTAGGGTACCTAGCTCTTGTGTGCTGCTGCAGCAGTAGCATCAGCTCCTGGGGCCCCTTACTGCTTGCTGCTGCCTGCTGTGCTGCTGCTGCGCTGCTGTGTGCTGCTGTGCTGCTGCAGGAGCTGCTGCTGCAGGGCCTCCGTGTAATCTGCTGCTTTGTTGCTTCTCTGATGCTTGTTAGCTGCAGCACCAGACGCCGGGGGCAGCAGCTGTCTCAGGAGGGGGGCCCCCAGGGGCCCCAGGGGCCCCAGGGGCCCCAGGGGGCCCCCGTTGTCCCCTGGGGGCCCCCGGGGGCCCCCGTACCCTCCGGGGGCCTAACAGAATGGCTGTCTCCTTCTGATGATATTTGGGCCTGTAGTGTTCTAGTTGCTGTCTCCATAGTGTCTCTTTTTGTCTCCTTTTCTCTGTTTTATTCTGCTGCTGTTTGGGGGCCCCCCGAGGTAAGGAGAGATGTTGCTTTCTGTCGTTCCTTAGTTAGACGCAAACCCCCAGGGGTAGGGGGGGACTGCGGGGGGCCCCCCCACCTGCAGCAGCTGCAGCGGCAGCTGCAGCAGCAGCAGCAGCAGCAGCAGCAGCAGCTGCAGCAGCTGCAGCAGCTGCAGCAGCGGCAGCGGCAGCGGGCGGTCCAGCTGGTTCCCATGGGCGCTGCTGTGGCAGTCTCCCACAGCAGTAGCAGCAGCAGTAGCAGCAGCAGCAGCAGCAGCAGCGGCGGCATAGGCGACACGGCCCACGGGGGCCCCCCCTACTTGGGGCCCCTCCCCGGGGAGGGGCTACAGGGTACAGGGGCCCCCAGCGAGGAGGGGGGCCCCCGTTTCTCTTTGGAATCTATGAGAGCTTCTGTAAGGAGGTGGGTGCTGCTGCTGCTGCCAAGGCGCAGCAGCAGCAGCCGCGACGCTGCAGCAATTCGTGTGGCCTAGGGGCCCCTTGGGGGCCCCCCTGGGGGCCCCCTCTGGGGGCCCCCCTAGGCTTTGTTCAAAGTATAGGGGCCTCATGGGGGCCCCCCTAGGGTTTGGCTGAGGAATAGACGGGGGTAGGGGCCCCCCTAGGGTAGTAGTAGCTGGTTCTTGGGGGCCCCCCAGGGTTTGTTTTTGTTTCTCTTTGGCCTTCAACGATATACCGTTGTTCGCATTTAAAAAAAGGTTTGCTGCTGCTGCTGCTGCCGCTGCTGCTGCTGCTGCTGCTGATGGTTTTGTTATCGGCTTGGGTGTTTAGGCAGCAGCCTGGGGTCCAGTAGATAAATAAATAAACAAAAGAACTATAGTCTCAAAAGAGAAATTCTTAAATAGTAAATTTGATGTATATAGAGCAATATATATTTAATATATATTATATATAGTGTATATAATATAAATATTACATAATATATAGATATATAATATGTATATAATATGCATATTATATAGGGGTTTTTTACATATATATACATATTATATATATATTATATACAGTTGCATAGGGATATAGATAATACCATTAAGGTCTAGGGTGTATTAAAATGTAAAACCCTATAACAACCTATAGCCTATATAATGGTGCATGCGCGCATGCATGCACACAGCGAAACACAAAATGCATGCATGCATGCAGACAGTGCATGCATGCATGCAGACGGTGCATGCATGCATGCAGTGTATGCATGCATGCATGCAGGCATTACCCGCAGTGCATGCATGCAGTCCCTGCATGCATGCGTGCATGCATGCATGCATGCATGCATGCATGCATCATTGGCTGCTGAGTAGTATTTTTTGAGTTTTGTTTGTTTTGTTTGTTGCTGCAACAAGTTTTAGTTCTTTGAGGCGGGAGATAAAGGCGAAACACCCCGACCGCCCTGGGGAGGCCTTCCCCGTTACCGGGTCCTGCAGCAGCAGCAACAGCAGCAGCAACAGCAGCAGCAGCAGCAACAGCAGCAGGAGCAGCAACAGCAGCAGCAGCAGCAGCACAGGATGCGCAGCAGTCACACCAGCTCGGCAACGGCTGTTGCTTGAACTCTCCCTACTCGGGTGCTGCTGCTGCACTTGCTGCTGCTGCTGCTGCTGCTGCTGCTGCAGCAAGGCCCTACCGTTATGTACAGATCGAGGAAGGCCTCCCGCTGCAGCTGCGTTGTGGCTCTTCCACTCCTCACAGAGAAGAGGCCCCACGGGGGGAGGGGCCCCTGCTGCTGCTGCTGCTGCTGCTGCTGCTGCTGCTGCTGTTGCCAAGCAGCAAGGCACCGCAGCGCGAGGGGCCCCCACAGCGGGTGCTGCAGGTACTGCTGCTGCACCCAGCTTTCAACTGCTGCTTCCACCTGTCTCCAGTCTCCTTCCTGCAGCAAATTCAACTCTGTCTCCTTTGGAATTCGAATTAAGGAGACACCTAATGAATGAACTGCATCAGGCATACACCCTGCACTAGGCTGCAAACAATAATACAAACGCACTATACCATCCTGGGGGGCCCCAGGGGGCCCCCTTCCTCTTGCCTTAGGGGCCCCAGGGGGCCCCCCTGATACCTTGGGGGCCCCAGGGGGGCCCTCTGATGCCTTAGGGGCCCCCGGGGGCCCCTCTGATGCCTTAGGGGCCCCCGGGGGCCCCTCTGATGCCTTGGGGGCCCCCGGGGGGGTCCCTGATGCCTTGGGGCCCCCAAGGGACTTTCCTGCTGCTGCTGATGCTGCTGCTGCTGTTGCTGCTGCTGCTGGTTGTGTTTTCGTTTGAGTTGGTGCAGCAGCTGCCGTTGCCGCTGGGGGTGCGGCAGTCCGTGCTGTTGCTGCTGCATGTCGTGCTGCTGCTCTTGCTGCAGTCGTTGCTGCTGTTGCTGCAGCTTTTGCTGCTGCTGCTGCAGTCCCTGCAGCAGCTGGGGCCGCAGCAGCCGTTCTCTTTACAGAAGCTGCAATGCTGCTGCTTTTATCTCCTTTATTAGATGGGGCTGCTGCTGCTTGCTGCATTGCTGCTGTATTGCTTCTTGCTGCTCTGCCTGTTGCTGCTTGCTGCGCTGCTGCTGCTGGTCCTCCTGCTGCTGCTCCTGCTGCTGCTGCTGCAGCAGCAGCAGCTCCTAACGCTGCATTCTGTCTCTCCCCCGATTTTGCAGCTGCTGCCTGCTTTCCATTTGTCTCTGTTGCTGCTCTGTGGGTTGGCCCTGCCTCTGCTGCTGCTGCTGTTGCTCGTGCTGCTGCTGCTGCTGCTGCTGCTGCTGCTGCTGTTGTCTCTGTTGGCTCCAATGCTGCTGCTGCTGACCGTATCTCAGGTGTATCGTTTAGGGCTGCTGCTGCTTCTTTTTCAGCTGCCTCCTTTGTTGCTGCTGCCTGTGCTGCTACATCTGTTCCTGTTGCTGCTGTTGCTGCTGCTGCTCCTGCTGCTGCTTCGACCTGTGTTGTGGCTGCTTCTGCTGCTGTCTCCTGGGGTGCTGCTGCTTGTTTTGCTTCTGTCCCCGTTGCTGCTGTTGCTGCTGCTTCTTTGTCTTTTGTTTCTGCTGCTGCTGCATGCGTCCTAGTTGCTGCTGCCCCATCTGCTGCTGTCTCTTCTGCTGCAGATCCTGCTGCACTCGTCTCACTTGACACGGTGGCTTCTGTTGCTGCTGCTTCTGCTGCTGCTGCTTCTGATGCTGCTGCTTCTGCTGCTGCTGCTTCTGTTGCTGCTCCTTCTGTTGCTGCTGCTTCTGGTGTTGCTGCTTCTGTTGCTGCTGCTTCTGTTGCTGCTGCTTCTGTTGCTGCTGCTTCTGGTGTTGCTGCTTCTGTTGCTGCTGCTTCTGTTGCTGCTGCTTCTGCTGCTGCTGCTTCTGGTGCTGCTGCTTCTGGTGTTGCTGCTTTTGTTGCTGCTGCTTCTGCTGCTGCTGCTTCTGCTGCTGCTGCTTCTGCTGCTGCTGCTTCTGTTGCTGCTGCTTCTGGTGTCGCTGCTTCTGTTGCTGCTGCTTCTGTTGCTGCTGAATGTTTCGGTTCTGTTTGAGCTGCTGCTGTTTTCTCTTTTGCTGCAGCCCCTACAGCAGATCTGCCTCTTGCTGCTGCATGCGATGCTGCTGTCCTTGCTGCTGCTTCCTCTGTTGTTGCTGCTTCTGTTCCTGCTGCTGCTTTTGTTGCTGCTGCTGCTGTTGCTGCTGCTGCTGTTGCTGCTGCCTTTCCCGCTGCAGTTTGCGGTGCAGAAGCTTCTGCAGTGCCATTCTCTGCTGCTGTGCTTGCTGCTGCTGCTGCTTCTGTTTTTTCCTCCCCTGTTGCTGCTGTCTCTTCTTCCTCTGCTGCTGCTTCTGCTGCTGCCGTTGCTGCTGCTGCTGCTGCTGCTGCAGTTGCCGCCCCTGCACTGTCTCCGTCCATGCGAAAGAAGAAACTATCCAACCTTTCCAACTGTCTCCTCAACTGTCTCCTTTCCTGTCTCCTCAACTGTCTCCTTTCCTGTCTCCTCTGACCCCACACTTCTAACTCTGGGATCGTCTCCTGCTGCTGTGGGGTTGAAGAAACTGTCTCCTCCTGGGGGCCCCACAGCAGCAGGTGCTGCAGCAGCTGCTGCTGCTGCAGCTGCTGCTGCGGCCACGCGCTAGGGTACAGCG
>HG712945.1:15230-26261 GCA_000499725.1 Eimeria brunetti | reverse complement strand
CCCCAGCAGCAGCCAGCAGCAACAGCCGCAGCAGCAACAGCAGCAGCAGCAGCAGCTGCCGAAGGAAGAGCTGCAAGCCTTCCTCCAGGTGTACGTACAGCACGTTTGCCTGCTGCTGCAGCAGCAGCAAAAGGCACTAGGGGGCTCCGCTGAGGCCTATGCAACAGACGCAGCAGCAGGAGCAGCAGCAGCGGACACAGCAGCAGCAGCAGCAGCAGCAGCAGCAGCAGACACGGACGCAGCAGCAGCAGCAGCTGAGTTTACAGCACAAGATCTAAGTTTATTGCTTATTGGGCTTTCCTCCCTGCAGCTACGGCATACTTATCTCATTAATCTTGCTGCTGATGCCTTGCGGCTGCTGCTGTGGCTGCTGCTGCCTTTGCTGCGCCTGGTACTGCTGCCGCTGTCGCTGCTGCATTTGCTGCTGCGGTCGATCGCTGTTGCTACCGTTGCTGAAGCTTCTCCCGTTGTTTCATCTGCTGCGCTGTTGCTGCTGCTTCTGCTGCTGCTGCTGCTGCTGCTGCTGCTGCTGCTGCTGCTGCTGCTGCGCTGCAGGTGTTGCTCCGCTGCTGTCTGTGTCTCGGCTTGCTGACTGTCTTGTTGCTGCTGCTGCTTTGCAGAATAACCCCAGCACAGGCCCTTCCCTCACCCTCCTCAGTGTAAGTACTCATGAACTGCTGCTGCTGCTGCTGCTGCTGCTGCTGCTGCTGCTGCTGCGCCCTCTCTACCCAGTGTGTGGACGGACGGGGCAGGGAAGGCCCCTGCTGCTGTGCTGCAGCGGCCCTAGTGGTCGCCGGTGCTGTTTCCATCGTCGTTGCTGCTGTTGCTGCTGCTGCTGTTGCTGCTGCTGCTGTTGCTGCTGTTGCTGCTGCAGGAAGTAGAGCAGCAGCTGGCTGAAAGGGCATGGAGCTGCAGCATCTCAGATGCGCTGACTGCTGCTTGGGCAGCAGTGGCGCTGCAGCTGCATAGAGGCTCCCATCGGCTGCTGCTGCCGCTGCTGCAGCAGCTGCAGCTGCTGCAGCAGCAAGGCGCGCTAGCCACGGAGTAAGCATAGGCCCTTGCGTCAGCCCTGTCCTCGTCCGCTGCTGCTGCTGCTGCCTTTCGTGCTGCTGCTGCACCTCATGCTGCTGCTGCACCTCGTGCTCCTGCTGCATGCGTTTGCTGCTGCTGCATGCGTTTGCTGCTGCTGCAGAGACACCTGGGGCGAACTGCCGCTGCGGCTGCAGCAAATTTCGCTCGAGCTTTGCCTTGACCCAAAGGCCAAACCCTTCCGTGAGGTCAGTACCAGCAGCAGCAGCAGCAGCAGCAGCAGCAGCAGCAGCAGCATAAACAGTAGCAGCAACAACAGCAGCAGTAGCAGCAGCAACAGTTGCAGCAGCAGCAACAGTAGCAGCAGCAGCAGCAACAGGAGCAGCAGCAGGAACTGTAACAGAGGGCAACGAGTTCTAACCTCATACTCGTTTGTGCTGCATGCAGCAGCAGCAGCAGCATCAGCAGCTGTGGCTGCAGCAGCGTGCTGCTGGTTGGTCTGCTGCGGTGTGTCTGCTGCAGCTGCTGCAGCGCGAAGGCCTTGGTGATTTCTGTGCCTTTCCTGCTGCTGTTAGTGGAGAAGCAGCAGAACCCCAACAAGATGAAAGGGAGACCCTGCTTGAACAAGAGGTGCTGCTGCTGCTGCTGCTGCTGCTGCTGCTGCTGCTGTTTGGATTGCTGCTGCGTGTATCAGCTGTAGCGTAGCCTAGAGTGCGGCTCCCTGCTGCTGGTGATACTGCTGCTGTTGCTGCTGCTGCTGCTGCTGCTGCTGCTGCTCGCAGATTGAGGATTTCCTTTCGCAGGAAAGCGTCAGACACCGGCTGCTGCTCACCGTAGACGCTCGGCTGCAGCAGCAGCAACAGCACCAGCAGCAGCAGCAGCAGCAGCAGCAGCAGCAGCAGCAGGAAGGGGAGCAGCAGGAAGAGGAGCAGCAGGTAGAAACATTAGAGACGGCAGATGAAGAAGGCCTTAAGCGAGTTGGGGTGTCTGTACACTTCAAGGGGTTCCCCTGTCTCCGCACCTATCGTGTTGCATCTCTTTTTGTGTGGCCGTCAGCAGCAGCAGCAGCAGCAGCAGCAGCAGCAGCAGCAGGAGCAACAGCAGCAGAAGCGGGGGCGGGAGCAGCAGCAGGGGGAGCAGTAGCAGCCCCGGTGACTGCAGCAGAGGTGCTGGCAGCAGAGCAGCAGGGAGGAGAGAACAACAGCAGCAGCAGCAGCAGCAGCAGCAGCAGCAGCCTTGCTGTTGCTGCAGACGTTAGTTCTTTCTCTGATTTCTGTGGGCCCTCTGAGGTGTACGTACAGCTCAAATACAGACACCTACTCAATGCAGGCCATGCGCTGGTGAGGGGCTGCTGCTTGCTGCTGCTGCTGCTGTTGCTGCTGTTTGCTGCTGTTCGTTTAAAAGTCGTTGTTTTTTGGGGTTTTGTTGCTTCTCGTTAGCAGTGGGTGTCTGCTGCTGCTTGCTGCTTTTTCTTTTATCTTTTCGTTTTGTTGCTGCTGCTGCTGAGGGGGAATGGTTTGTTCCCCTTCTCCATTTGTCTTGAGAAAAGAAGCTCATTGGGTGCTGCTGCTGCTACTGTTGCTGCTGCTACTGCTGCTGCTGCTGCTGCTGCTGCTGCTGCTGCTGCAGATTGCTGTAAAGGAGGAGGAGTGGCGTGCTGCTAGCGGGCCTGAAGAGCGTCTGTCGCTGCTAGTCAATTCTTTGCAACTTCCAACGCGAGCCTGAGGTGTATAGGCACCTCAGGTGTATAGGCACCTCAGCAGGTGTATAGGCACCTCAGGTGTATAGGCACCTCAGCAGGTGTATAGGCACCTCAGCAGGTGTATAGGCACCTCAGCAGGTGTATAGGCAGCTCAGGTGTATAGGCACCTCAGGTGTATAGGCACCTCAGGTGTCGATACGCCGCATATTTGCGCCCATCCATTTGGGGTGTATGGGCAGCTAGGCAGCTGAAGGATAGAGCTATGCTGCGCATGCAAATGAAGCCTTATCTTGCTTCCTCCTGAGGTGTATCGACACCTGAGCTGTGGCTGGCTGCTTGCATGCAGCTGAGGTGTACGTACACCTGAACGGTGTATAGGCTGCTGTCTCTGCAGATTTTGGCGTTTGCATTAGGACTCAATGGACTGACAGCTAGCTAGCTACTTAGCTAGCTAGCTAGCTAGCTAGCCAGCTAGCTAGCTAGCTATCCAGCTAGCTAGCTATTAAATATGCACTATAATGATATATGATGTAATAAGTAAAAGACACGGTGGTTTTTCTATTTGCAACGTGAAGACAAATAAAGAAATATAGGTTTTATCTTAAAATGCCAATAAATAATGAATTTAATATTTATTATTTTTAAACATTTAGCCCCTTTATAGATTGGGAGATAGGTAAGGGGAGCACCCTAGCGCTCTGAAAGAATTTAGCTTTTGGTTTTCTTTCAAATTAAAATTAGATAATATTAGAGAATATACCTAGGCCCAAGCTCATATATATGTATATATATATATATATATATGTACATACATATATATATGTATATATATATATATATATGTATATATATATATATATTCTATAGGATTACTAAGGCATTAATTGCTAAGGCGTCAGGTAAAAGAACTTAAATATAAGGAGGAGGCCAGTTCCTGCCTCAGAAGATATCAATAAAACATTAAAAATAAAAATATTATTTCTAAAGGTCATAGTGGACCGACCCTCGCACGGGGAGGACTGCGCATGCATGCATGCATGCATGCATGCATGCAGCAGCAGCAGCAGCAGCAGCAGCAGCAGCAGCAGCAGCAGCAGCAGCAGCAGCAGCAGCAGCAGCAGCAGCGGGGCCCTAAGGGCCTTCTGAGGAGTGGGCCTGGATATATATATAATATATATAATATATATACATATATATATCAGAGGTAATAGTACATATAATGATTCCCTATGAAAGTAATAAATAAATAAATATGTAAATATATATATATTTATATATATATATAATATATAAGGCATATATATAAGAAAGGCGATAGGCCTTAACTATTATATGTTAAGGCCCTCCCTTGCCTAAGGCTAAAGCGGGGGTTTGCTGCAATAATAACAATTTTATTTTTTCTCATTGTTTGGGGCCTTGCCTCTGGGTAAAGGGTTTAGGGTTTAGGGTTCCTAGGGTTTAGGGTTTAGGGTGTTTTACTGTCTAGGGTTTAGGGTTCTTACGGTTTAGGGCTGAGGGTTGCGGGTTCTTAGGGTTAAGGGTTTGAAGTTCTTAGGGTTTAGGGTTTAGAGTTTTTAGGGTTCACGGCTTGGGGTTCCTAGGGTTTGGGGTTTAGGGTTTCTACGTTACCGGGTTTAAAGTAACTAGGGTTTAGGGTTTAGGGTTCTTAGGGTTTAGGGTTTAGGGGTCCACTCGGGCTTTCCAACAGGCCACTGGCCCAGAGAAAAGTAACGAAGGTTTAGGGTTTAGGGTTTTTAGGGTTTAGGGTTTAGGGTTTTTAGGGTTTAGGGTTTAGGGCAAAGGCAGAAGCCGCTCCCCCTTTTATTGTAACAAAAATAACAATAGTAATAATAAATATTATTATTATTATTATTATTATTATTATTATTATTATTATTATTAGTATTATTATTATATTATTTTTATATTATTTTTATTCGTGGAGGCCTTCGGGTCTGTCTCGAACCCTCCTTTCTGTGTTTGCTGTTTGTGACTTTTGTTGCATGCAGGCCAGCTAGTGAGGGTTTAGGGTTTAGGGTTTAGGGTTTGGGGTTTGGTGTGGGTATGCAGCAATATGCTACAGGGTTAGAGAGACAACAAAAGGGGTATTTTCTATGGTTGCATGCGGGGGGTTAGGGTTTAGGGTTTAGGGTTTAGGGTTTACTAGCCTTATGGGGGTCCCCTTCTCTCCTCTCCAGCCCCAGGCCTTTGGCTTGCTTCAAGGAAGGATTATAGGCTGTCTTTTCTGGGGTTTAGGGTTTAGGGTTTAGGGTTTTAGGGTTTAAGGTTTAGATTCTTGGACTTTATTGCGGCTTAGGGTTTGTTTAATTCCCCCCTTCTGACTTTAATGCCTTTTCTGTCTTTTATTTCTTTCTCTTTCTCCGTCTTTTGTTTTTTTTTGTTTTATTTATTTAATAAGCCTTTTTAAACCGCTGCCGAGTTTTCCCCTTTTTTTCTCGGCCTTAGCTTTTTGTTTTATTTTGATTTTTTAATTTCATTTAATTTGTTTTTATTTCAATTGTTTTACTCTTTTAATCCTTTTCTCCCGCTCTTATACACTACTGAACAAAGTAAGAAAATTACAACCCCCCATCCCCTGTGGCCCAGGAGCGGCTGCTGCTTCGACGGCCCCGCTGCAGCAGCAAGAAAGCAGCAGCAACAAATTTGAATTTAATTATTAAATGGAATTAAATCCAATTTCACTGAGAAAAGGGGCAAAAGGAAGGAGAGAAACAACAAAAAAATGCAGCAGCGGTGTGTGTGGCGGCGGCGGCGGCGCTGGGGTGTATGGGCAGCTCCGCATGCTGCTGCTGCTGCTGCATTTTTTGTATTTTCTCGGTTATATTTCAATATTTTGATTTATTTTTTTCAATATATTTCATTAAATTTCAATTGCTGGTTAAACAACAACAAATACAAGCAGCAGCAGACGCAGCAGGCGGCTGCGGCCGACTCGCAGGAGCGGACTCGGCAGCAGCAGCAGCAGCAGCAGCAGCAGGCCGCTGCTGCTGCTGCTGCAGCAGCAGCAGCAGGTGCTGCTGTCGGTTGAAAGCGGCTTTTTAACACTTTTTTTGAACTTTTTGTCTCTTTTTTCAAACCATATTTCAATAGCCGAGGAGGGGACAATATACATAAGGCAAAATGTATAGCGAGCCTCCGAATGGCTCCCCAGCTGCCGGTAAGACAATACAAACCCTAAACCCTAAACCCTAAACCCTAAACCCTTATTTTCAAGCCCTTTGAGATCACTGCAGTTCAACCTGCCAGCAGCAGCAAGCGATATTTCAACTCAAACCTCCGCAGCTGCAGCAGACAGGGGCCCCTGCTGCTGCCGCTGGACGGTGGTTTAGGGTTTAGGGTTTAGGGTTTAGGGTTTGAGGGCCCACTGGACGCCAGCACGGCATGACTAAGCGGGGCTTCCTGAGTTGTTCATCTCCACCTACAGAATCCGGCGCGATAGCTGCAGCAGCAGCAGCAGCAGCAGCAGCAACAGCAGCAGCAACAGCAGCAGCAGCAGCAGCAGCAGCAGCAGCAGCAAGTAAAGGCACATCATTATGACTCCAGTAGCCCCTTTAAACACCCTTTGTCTCCTCCTTTCTGTCTCCCTCTTTCTCTCTCTTCTGTCTAGGGTTTAGGGTTTAATTTGTATTTTAATTCATTAATGAAATTCAAACACTACAGCTGCCCCTCCTTCCCTCCCTCAGCAGCATCTGCATGCGCCCCCCCTCTCCTGCTGCTGCTGCTGCTGCTGCTGCTGCCGCTCCTGCCGCTGCTGCCACTGCCCCTGCCCCTGCCCCTGCTGCTGCTGCTGCTGCTGCTGCTGCTGCTGCTGCTGCTGCTGCTGTTGCTGCACGCAGACCCCCAGGGCCTAATGAATGGGGAGTCTTCTCCTTACCCCCCTGTTCCGTCTTCTGCTGCTCATTTAGCTGACCAAGTTGAAAGCGGGGGGGCTAGACTTGAAGAAGCTTTAATTAAAATGAATTGTCAATACCAAACCCTTTTTTTTGCTGCTGCTGCTGCTGCCCTTTCGGGCGGGGTCGTGGGGTGTCTCTCCAGCTTGGCTCGATTCGACCTTGCTTCCCTCGTTGTCTGCATCTTCTTGGTGTATGGCCTCTTCTTCCTGCTGCTGCTGCTGCTGCTGTTCATGCTGCTGTTGCTGCTGCTGCTGTTCATGCTGCTGCTGCTGCTGCTGCTGTTGCTGCGTTGGTAGGACTCTCTGGTTGCTGTTTTGTGTGGCGTTCTTGTCTTTTGTTTGCTTTTTCCTTTGTTTTATTCCCATATTTATTTATTTATTTATTCATTTATTTATTTATTTATTTCTGTCTCTGTCTCTGCATGCTGTCTCTCAGCGTGCACGATTAAAGGAGACAGTATGCGGTGTATTCCCTTTGTCTCCTTTTGTCCCCCTTTTGTCTCCTTTTGTCTCCTTCTAATCCTTTTTGTCTCCTTTTTGTCTCTTTTTAGTCCCCTTTTGTCTCCTTTTGTCTCCTTTTCGTCCCTTTTTGTCTCCTTTTTGTCTCTTTTTGTCTCCTTTTTGTCTCCTTTCGTCTCCTATTTGTCTCCTTTTGTCTCCTTCTGTCTCCTTCCGTCTCCTTTTGTCTCCTCCTGTCTCCATTTGTCTCCTTCTTGTATTTCTCTTCGGTTTTTTGCAGGAGACTGCATGCATGTGTCTCCTTTTTTGCACGATGCCTTTGGGCCTTTATAATTGCTGAATAAGGACTGAAGGCGGAAGTGTCTCCTTAGTGTCTCCTTTTCTGGGTTGTGTCTCCTTTTTCCGACTTGGGGCCCATTAGCCCCGCCACATTGCCCTGTCTCCGAAGTGTCTCCTTTTCGTCTCCTTTTTTCTTATTGTGTCTCCTTTTTTCTTATTGTCTCCTTTCTGTCTCGTTTTTTTTTTGTCTATCTCCTTTTCGTCTCCTTTTCTGCTTCTGTCTCCTTTTATCTCCTCCGAGCCTCTCCTTTTCCCCGTCCTAGTCCTTTCGTCTCCCCCCCTTCTCCCCTTTCCCGGGGGTGTCTCCTTTTGTGTGTTGCGCAGGATATTTGCCTTTCTGCTGATGCTGATTGACATGCCTGGTAGTCCCCGTTGGGCAGGGCGTTACCGAAGCCTTATCCGGCGTCAGTGTCGTTTCCTGACGCGTCTGACTCTGAAGAGTTTATTTCTATTATTCCTGGGGTGTCTCCTTTCCTGCGTCCTTGTCGGGGTGTCTCCTTCCCCCTCCCGCGCCCCCCCCTCTGTCTCCTCTGTCTCCTCTGTCTCCTCCCCCTCTCCCGGGTCCACCGGGGCCTTGGCTTCGGCGCTGCTCTCGGCTTTGGCTTCGCTCTTTATTGGGCTCGTGGCGCTGGCGGGTCTTTTAATTGCAATTCGCAAGTCGCTGAGACTCGAACGCGTGCGACGCAGCCTCCTCAGGTTAGCAAAGGGCGCCTACGGGGAACTCTACGCCCAGTACGCCGCAGCTGACCCAGCCCATGGCTTGCAATTCGAAGAGTTTAATCGCCTGGCAGCAGATGCTTCGGCTGGGCGCATGCAGTTTAGTCTCCTCGACTTGGGCATTATCTTCAATGCCCTCGACGAACACCAGAAAAGTGCCATCAACGAAAGGGAATTCACCCAGTGGCTAACAGGTAATAATAAACACCCCTATCGCAGTACATACACGGCTAGCTACACATGGCTAGCTAGCTAGCTAGATAGATAGATAGCTAGCGAGATACCCAGCTAGCTAGAGCGATAGCTAGCGAGATATCCAGCTAGCTAGATGCCGAGATAGCTAGATACCGAGATAGCTAGATCGATAGCTAGCTAGATGGATAGCTAAATGGATAGCTAGCTAGATGGATAGCTAGATGGATAGCTAGATAGATGGCCAGCTAGATCGCTAGCTAGATAGGTAGATTGATAGATTGATAGGTAGGTAGGTAGATAGATAGGTAGATAGGTAGCTAGATAGATAGGTAGATAGGTGGCTAGATAGATACGTAGATAGACGGCTAGCTGGATAGATACCTAGCTGGGTAGCTAGCCAGATAGATAGCTAGCTAGCTAGCTAGATAGATAGATACGGAGATAGACTCATAGATAGATAGGTAGGTAGGTAGCTAGATAGACAGATAGATAGCTAGCTGGGTAGCTAGCTAGATAGAGAGCTAGGTAGCTAGCTAGCTAGCTAGAGAGATAGATAGATAGATAGAAAGATAGCCGGATAGGGAGCTAGCGGACTGGGTGGCTAGCTAGCTAGCTTGGTGGCTGGGTGGCTAGCTAGCTGGCTAGCTAGGTGTCTAGCTAGCTGGACAGCTACGTAGCTAGCTAGCTGGCGGCTAGCTAGCTAGCTAGCTAGAGTTGAGTTGCTGTGGCCTTGTTAGAATGCAGTTGTGAAATGAAATGTGTTTAATGTTTTATTTGTTTTTTCGCAGTTCTCCTTTTTTTCTTTTTCTGTCTTTGTTTGCTTTATGCGTCTTTGTCTCCTCTTGGTTTATTTGTCTCCATCTGTCTCCATTTCAGAGTCTCCTTTTATTTTATTTTCTTTTTGTCTTTATGTCTGCAGGGACGATGACATATTTGTAAGGGACTGTCTCCAGGGCTAAAGCAAAAGGAGACACCTGTCTCCTCACCAGCTGTCTCCTTTTCCCCTTTTGTCTTTTTATTATCATCGCAGCATTTCAGTAGAGTAGCACCGTAGAGATCCAATTTAAATATGTATTTATATATATTTGTGAATATAAATATATATATAAATGCATAAATATAAATAATTAAATATTTATAGGCAAAGGCCCAAAAGGAGACACCTGTCTCCTTTTAGCCCCAAAGATAACAGCTTTAGTCACCGCTACAAAATAAAGGAGGCAGCATGCTGCCTCTCTGTTGCTGCCCGAGACACTTTTGCTGCTGCTGCTGCTGCTGCAGCAGGAGACTCTTCCTGCTGCTCCTGCAGCAACAGGAGACTCTTCCTGCTGCTGCTGCTGCTGCAGCAGCACTTTACACGGTGTACAGACACAACAGCAAAATTAAGTAATATGTTTAGCTGCTGCTGCTGTCTCCTAGCTGCCTATACACTCCACCCTAAGGAGACAGGAGACACAAGAGGTGCGGAGACACCTCAGAACCTCCAGCTGCAGCAGCAGCAGCAGCAGCAGCAACAACAACTGCAGCAGCAACTGCAGCAACAGCATGTTGGGGCCCACTAGGTCCCCTTGCAGCAACCCTTAGTAGTAATATGCATAATTACTAATTACTACAATTAATAATTATGATTATACTAGTAATATATTATTTCTAGCGGCAGTACAATAATAAGAATAATAACAATTAATAATAATTATTATTGTACTAATAATAAATATTCTTAAGGGCTTAATAAATAGGCTCTAATCTCGAAACAACCGCAGCGTCGAGCTGGGCTAAGGCAGGGGCTATGGCTAGCTAGCTAGCTAGCTAGCTAGCTAGCTAGCTAGCTAGCTAGCTAGCTAGCCAGCTAGCTAGCTAGCTAGCTGTCTGTCTCCTATGTGACCAGTGGACTAACCACCAATCAGCAATAAAATGAAGGCCCCCAGCTTGCTGCTGCTCGAGGCCCCCTGAAAAAACAAAAGGCTACAGGCCTCGTGCTGCAGCTGCCTGCTGCTGCAGTTGCTGCTGCTGTTGCTGCTGCTGTTGGTGGCAAGGCTGAGTCCGTTGTTGGCGCTGCTGCTGCAGCAGCAGCAGCACCAACCGCCTGCAGCAGCTGCTGCAGCAGCTGCTGCTGCTGCCCATTCCCTCTAGAGGGTGTCTCTCCACGTGTTGCATGCTGCTAGTGTGTGGAGGCCACCCGCATTCCCAGCAGCAGCAGCAGCAGCAGCAGCAGCAGCAGCAGCAACTCCCACAAAGTACAAGTGCAGCACGGGGCCCATAGGCCCCTTTTCCTCATGCTGCTGTGAAATGAATAATTGCTGCATGCAGAGGCTATAAGGACTAGCAGCAGCAGCAGGCCTTGCTTTCTGCTGCCGCAGCTAGCTAGCTAGCTAGCTGGCTAGCTAGCTGGCTCAATAGCTAGCTAGCTAGCTAGCTAGCTAGCTCAGAAGGGCTAAAGAGCAGCGCTGCTGCAGCCCCTCCTCAACGCACAGAAGGAGGAGAGGGCCCCCGCAAACTGGGGAGTCTGCTGTTGCTGCTGCTGCTGCTGCTGCTGCTGCTGCTGCTGCTGCTGTTGCTGCTGTTGCTGTTGGTGCTGTTGCTGCTGCTGTCCAGCGGGGCACTGGCAGCCTGGTGAGCTTCGGGGTGCGTCTGCTGCTGCTGCTGCTGCTGCTGCTGCTGCTGCTGCTGCTGCGCG
>HG712935.1:8931-23446 GCA_000499725.1 Eimeria brunetti | reverse complement strand
TCATTATCAATCCCCTGGGCCTGCAGTCCCTCTACTTGTCCCAGCTCTTGATACCCCATCGTGTGAGGGGGATCGGGATCTCAACTTTAAAATCATTAGGTGACTTCTGACTGCGTGTGTGTTGTCGTTGGGGGCACAACTCGCGGGCCAAGGTTGGTCTTTGTTGCTCACTGGTGAGATTGAGGTCCATTCCCGAGGGCCCTGAGATCCCCAGAGCCCCAAGCTCTCTTTGTTGGTAAGCAAAGAGATGTTTCTCACAAGAACAATACTGTAGAGTTAGTGGAAAAAAACTTTCTAGCTGCACACAGAAGCCATTTCGCCAAAAGCCACGACCGGAGAAGGAAGAGCAGAGGGAAACAAGGCACACACGTAGAGAGAGAGGCAGGCGAGGCCTCCGTTGGATACCAGCATAACGTGGTTGTTGGCAGACGTTGGAGAAAAGAAGCCGGTAGATAGCTGAGCAGTAAACACACACACAACAGCGCCGCAGCGCAAACAAACGTCCAAGAGAGGAATGGAAAGCACGCCCAGAGGCAATCACCAGCATAACACAGTAAGTCACTCCCTTTCGTAAGCGTAAGAGAGCTTGGCAGTTCGTAACTAGTTGTAACCAGGACAGCACAACTCTGCTAAGAGAGCACAGCAGAGCAGGGACAGGCACACTCCTGGGAGAGCTCAGAAGCAACAGAGACACCATCTAGAGCACCAGGTGGAAGACTAGGTTATGCTAAGCCGGATATACGATTTCGTTGATCCTCAACGGAGGTCTAACCCTTGTGCATTCAAGCAGGAGGCCACTCTAGTAGAAGGGCAGTCTAGGCGGCAAACCAGACTACCCCTCTACCTCAGCCCAGTGGAACATTTCGAAATCGAGATTTTGAGCCCGAAAGCAGAAGAGTAGAAAAATGAATTAGTAGGAAATAACATGTAACGAGTGTGGCTGTCTGGCTGGCTCAGCCGGAAGGAGGGGAAGTTGCAGGGCACCGGCACTACGATGAGACGCATCTGGCACCTATAGACACCTAACATACAGCAGGATGCGAGTCAAATGTTTGTTAGGAAGGATTCGTGAAAATTTGTACACGAAATAATACCTACTTGATAGATGTGCTCGTTGACGCTTTAAGGATGGGGCTGGCTGTGGCGCCGGTACCGCAACCGAGGAGCTGACTGCACAGGGAGACAGCGATAAGAGAACGGATATTTCTATTCCCTTTCTTTCCCTACATGAATGGACTTTAGATTTGATTTAAGGTTAGAAATTGATCTCTGTTGGCAGTTGGGTGTTATGTGCAGGGTGCACCGTCGTTATTACATGGGTGGCCCTAGTAGACCCGTCTGAGGTTAAACGTAGTAACAGCACGTAAAGAGCTGTTCACTACACCTCCGTTTGACACAGACAGAAAAAAGGCGACTCTATTCCTTCACCCCTTGCGAACGGTGTGTTTCAATTATTTCACATCTTGAAATTATAATCCTTAGTGACGCTCCTGCATGAGGAGGTCGTGCGGAAAGAAGCAAAGCGTAGCTGCAGTCGAACACCGTCACCGTATGGCTAGGCACACTGGTGTAGTGCATCTACACTAGCACTTTGAAAACGGAGAGCAGATACCCCCACTGCCAGAGGATCTTTTGACCTCCAGGCAGTCGCGTGAACCAAGCAAGACACAGAAGTACCGAACCTGTAGCGCGGGCTCCCCAACACAGCAGAGAGAAATCTCAGGGCTGAGTTGTGCCAGAAGTTCAAATGAGAAAAAATTCTCAAGAAGCTGCTGGGACCCCCTATACCCCCAAGGAAACCTGGGCAGGGTTGCAACAGGGGGTGGGGCTCGTGCGTGCGTATCAGAGGCGGCTTTCCACGGGCTGCAATGCAATGCAGTTTGCCGGTACACATTCGGCAACATCACCAAAACAAGCACAACCAAACCCGGCCCTTTTTGCTGGTTGCTAAGATTGTAGGCATCTGCTTGTCCGTTAAATGGCCAGCCTCTACTGATATCAAACAGAAGTATCGACTTCAGACAGAGAATGCTACCGAATCAGGGGGATTTTGTCCCAGAAATAGTAGGTTCACTTTGTTTTCAAGGAATGTATGGCTCAATTATTCCTCTAAAATGGCCAGATATCCCAGGTTTCACGGTTGAGTACTCAGTACATTGATATGGTGGAACGGAGTTCCCTTCAGTGTATGCGAACAACAAAGAGACCACCCCATTTAATGGTGGAGGCCCTTCACAGAAAGCTAAATATACATAATAATTGTCCCAAAATAAACTCAAATGCCTATTTTTTTGCTAGCCTTTTAGTATTGCGGAGACGCCGTACCTGCAGCCGACTGTCACTCTCGAGGCGGCTGTCGAGTCTTGTCGGTTTCAAGGTATTAACTGAGGGGCACTTGCATTTAATTTTAGACGATAGGAAACAAATTTGGTATGAGTTGATTAATTTGTGATTAAAATATATTATTTGTTTTTAAAATGCATTTCTCTGTTTCTGGCATTCAACACAAGACCGACGGGGCTGCGGCGATCTGGAGGCGCGAGCAGCCGCCTTGTTATAGCGGCAAGGTACCGGGTTCGAAGCTCATTAAATTTCTGAAAAAGGGAAATCGCTGTTTACTTATCCTTTTAATTTGCCAGTACAGCGCTGAAGGTGAGGGGGATAAGCGTGCTATTACCCAGCCCGTACAAGGGGGGTGGTGACCTTGGTGGTTGGCGCCTCACGCGTGCAAGATCGAGTGTATAGACACCGTTTCCTGTCGGAAAGGTGTTTGTGTCCTCATTACAGCCCAGTAGACTCTGTGGTATCTGCACAATGGGGGGCGATCCCGCACACGATCCCGATCCCGCTCAGCCCCCTCAACCCCTCCCCTACGAGCTAACAAGCTTGCCTCTGCGCTCAGCAGGGACCCTGCACAGGAACCAGCGGCTGTCTCCTTTGCAGCGAGGGGACCTCGACCTCCTCCCCATGGAGATGACTACCTCCGGGGTGCGCTGTGCCTCCGTCGTCTTCAAGAGGTCTAGTCAGGCCTATGGTGCCGAGAAGCCCCTAGTGCTGACGACGCCTGCGCACGGGCTCAGCTCCAGGTGGGCACCTGCTTCTAGTTCCTGCTGCTGCTGCTGCTGCTTTTGCTGCGGTTCGTTGCTGCAGCTGGGCCTAAAGCGGCGGATGGTGCTATCCAGCTACCGCTGCTGCTGCTGCAGCTGCTGCTGCGGCTGCTGCTGTGGTGCCCTGCACGCACCACCGCAGCTGCAGCTTGCCCCAGGCCAGTGCATGCTGCTGCTGCTGCTGACGCTGTTGCTGACGCTGCTGCTGACGCTGCTGCTGCTGCTAGGAATGGTACTAAGGGTTGGTCTCTCTCCTATGCTTCAGGTTCTCAAGCAGCTTGGCACTGGGGGGTATGTACAGGAGGCAAGGGCTGGAGACGAGCATTCAGCGAGAAAGGGTGGTGGAGGGTTCGAAGGACTGGCTCATGAAGATTATTTGACTTGCATGAAGACAAACAAAACTATATTTACATATATATATATATATATTTATATATATACACGCAGCTGTCTTGACTACTTGCATTTTTGTTTGAAGACAAGAGGGCTGCTACGTCTCGATCTGGAGACTCAGCTAGCTAGCTAGCTAGCTAGCTACGGAATATACTGATTCACTAGATAGCTTCTCTAGTTTCCACTTATATAAATAAGATGTATAGATATATATTATATATGTAGTTGCACTTCTATATACTATCTATATGTAAATATTATTTGTATTATATATGAAGGTATGTGTATAGATAAGTATACGCTGAGCCCTGCTGAGGCCCATACGGCTGCAACCATAAACAGCAGCAGGAAGCGACTAACGGCCCCTTAAGTTAAACACAAAGTTTAAATGATATTCACACAAACACGCTGCAGCAGGAAATATATTTCACTCTAACGGGACGGCCTCACTGCGCGAGGGGCCTGCGCCCAAGAAAATAAATAAGCATATGGCCAGACCCAAGGGCACGAACTTATTAACAATAATGATAACAATAACAATAACAATAATAATAATAATAACAATGACAATAATAATAATAATAATAATAATAATAATAATAATAATAATAACAATAATAACAATAATGGCAATAATATAACAATAATAATAATAATAATAATAATAATAAATAATAATAACTCATTAAGAACTAGCTTGTGCCATACACGTGAGAAAAACGGATGCATGCATGCGTGCATGCAGACATGCATGCATGGATGCATGCATGGAGACATGCATGCACGCATGCATGCATGCATGCATCCACGCATGCATGCATGCGCTGTGTAGGCACGACTGCATTTATGCACATAAGGGTGTATTTGTGAAAAAGGCGGAGTATGCGCCCGAGTGTATGTGTATAAACATTTAAACATATATAGAATATAGACAGTGCATATAATATAAATAATACAAATACATAATCCATATACTACAAATCTGAAAAGATCGTTGGCATTGAAGAATAACTCCTGCGTCTGTTTGGAGACACATTAACTGCTGCGGAGACACCTGCTGCTGCTGTCTCCGCCTCCTGCACGTTTGTGTGTTGTTTAGCATATGAAACATACCAAAAAGGAGACAGAAAGGAAGTGTCTCCTCTGCTGCTGCCCTGTGTTTAGAGTTGCGCCGTGGCCTCTGTGCTGCCAGCTGCTGCTGCTGCTGCTGCGGCGGCGGCTGCTGCTGCTGCTGTTGCTGCTGCTGCTGCAGCGTCCTGCAGCGCCAGCCTGCTCCGAATCTCCGCGATTTGCTGCTCTACTGCATCTCGCCTCACTCGTAGTTGCTGCATTTCTTGGAGACTGACGGGGTGTAGCTGTCTCCTTGCATGCAGCCCCAAACTGGGCAGCAGCCCTGTCCCTTCCAGCAGCAGCTTGCTGCGCTGCTGCAGCGCAGCAAAAGCAGCATTACCAAATACTACAGCAGGGGCGGACCCGTACTTCCGCAGCATAGTTATTCGGGGCTGCAACAGCTGCTGCTGCTGCTGCTGCTGCTGCAGCTGCAGCGAGAGTACAGCGTCACGCAGCGCACTTAGCTGCTTCTCTGCTGCTGCCAACTCCGCCTGGAGTTGTTGCTGCACTTGCTGCTGCGACTGTTGCTGTTGCAGCAGCAGCAGCTGCTGCTGCTGCTGTTGCTGCTGCTGCTGCTGGAGCCTTTCTGAAGCCAGCTGCCCCTCTGGCAGCGACGACAAAAAGGAACCATCACTCGCGAGCAGCTGCTGCCCTCCTGTCTGCTGCTGCGCTGCTGCTTGCTGCGCTTGTAGTTGCTGCTGCAGCAAAAGCTGCTGCTGCAGCAAAAGCTGCTGCTGCTGCTCCCCTGACACCTGCGCCTGAAGCTGCATAGGGGGCCCAGCTAGCTGGCTTTGTCCTAGGGCTGCAGCAAGTGCTGCTGCAGCAGGTGCCACTGCAGGAGGTGCTGCTGCAGCAGGTGCTGCAATAGGAGATGCAGCAGCAGCAGATAGCGCAGCAGGCGCTGCTGCAGCTGCCTGTGCATTTGCGTCTGCGTTTGCATGCGAGGAGACACCTGCTGCTTGTAGCGGGGGGCTGGTCTGGGGTGTCTGTCCCCAAGTGTCTCCTTCCTGAGGGATTTGGTCCAGTAAGAACCTAGAAGGAGACTGACACACCGCCGTTGCTTTAATGGTCTCCTCGCGCACAGTACAATGTTTTTCAAAAGAATATTCAGTCCATAGTGGGGTGCCCCTGGGATCGTCTCCTCTGGGATCGTCTCCGTGGGGATCGTCTCCTCCCGCCAGCAGCTGCAGCAGCCGCTCCCGCTCACCCTGGGGGTTCTGGGCGAAGTCTGTGAGGCGCACTGTCTCCTTTGAGCTGTATAGACACCCCGCAGCAAGCAGCAGCAGCAACAGCAGCAACAGCAGCATGCAGCAACAGCAGCAACCGCAACAGAGACAGAGACAGGGAGACAGAAAAAGGGACTACTAAAGCTGCTGTCTATGCATGCATTAATGGGCCCCACAGCGCTGCCACTATAGGCTTTGATTCAAGGCTAACAGCCATTAACAAAAGCAACGAGAAGAATAAATAAAAAACAAGGAGGCTAGGTTATTGTTTAATAAGTATTCTTTTGTTGTTATTCTGTTTGCTGCTTTTGTTAATTGAGAAAAAACCAAGCGCATGCATTCCCGTAAGAGACAAAAGACAGAAAATATACAGAGAAACAACAACCCCACCACCTCTCTCCCTATACACCTCAATACAACTAATAACAAATTCAAAAAAGCAGGGGAAAAGTAGTGTTGTATTATCGGGTAAGAATGGTATTAATAGAACAGCTATTATTTGTAAACATTATTGAATATTTAAAAAGAATATATATATATGTATATCAAACTCAACATTTATTGAATTTGTAATAAAACCATGTATTCCAAACTTGACACTTATTCAACTGTAAAAAGCAACATATTCCAGACTCAGCATGGATTAAACTTGAGAAAAAAAGAATTTCAAATTCAACATTTATTGAACTTCCAAGAAGTAAATATTCAGATTCAACATTAATTATATTTTAGAAACCATGAATTTGAAAAGGCTTATTAACGTTTCAAAAACTACAAAGTTCAGATGCAGAATTTAGTAACGTTTAAGAAACTATACATTTCAAACTCAACATTAATTATACGTATATATATATATATATATCCATAAATATATGTATATATATTTCACTCTGCTAAGGTCCATTGGTCCTCAGCCACACCTGTCTGAACCCCCTACGGCGCACAGCTGCATTGCCTGTTTTTCTTCATTTTCTCTCAGGGCTGCTGCTGGCAGCAGCGTAGCCTCATTTGATAGCCCCATGGTAACTACTGTACTGTCTCCAGCCCCAGGGGAGGTATTTCCTGTCTCCGTTCCCAGCTGTACGGGTGTGGGGGCCCCCTGGGGGCCCCCCTGGGACTGCGGAGACACAGCGGGCACGGGGCCCCCTGCATGCGTCTGACTGTCTCCTTTTCCTTCATTGCTGCTAGCTGTAGACTCTGGGGGCTGTAGACTCTCTATAAGGGGCCCCTTTCTCTCTTTTGGGGGCCTCTCGAGGGGGCCCTCTGCGACGGGGCGGGGGGCCCCCCGGGGCCCCTCGGGGGCCCCCGGGGGCCCCCGGGGCGAAGACCCCGGCAAGATGCATTCTGGCTGCCCTGTGGGGGCGGAGACAGTCTCTGGAGGGGTTGCCGCCTGGATCTATAAAAGGAGACACACAACCGATGAAAAGGAGACAGCTGTCTCCTTGCTGTCTCCACTGCTGCTGCTGTTTGTCTTGGCCGCAGAGACACTACAAATAGCATGTCTGTACAGTGCGAGTGAGGTGTAGGGCTAAGAAGCAAAGAGCTACTCTTATAGCAATTGTATAAATGAAAGATATGCCTACTACCTAAACCCTAAACCCTAAACCCTAAACCCTAGGCCCCAAGGGTTTGATGCGACCGACACAAAAGAGACTGCTGGTTAGCTAGCTGGCAACCACCTAGCTAGCTAGCTAGCTAGCTAGCTGCAGTCTAGCTAGCTGCTGCTTCTATTTAATAAATGTATTTGTAAGGAACGGACCTTAACTGTTACTCGCTGCCGCGAGGGCTCTAAGACCAACTTCTTGAAATATTTCTGGAGGGCCTCGGGGCATTGGGCGAAGTGCTGGGAGGCGACTGCTGCCAGCTGCAGCAAACACGCATGCATGCACATTCAAACAAAACCACGAAATGTATATATAATAATATATATATATATACATCCCTATATATATATAAAGAATCTGGAGAGGTTTACGTCACAAACATTCATATATATATATATGAATGTATATATATATACATTCATGAATATATATATATAGGGCTTAGGGTTTGTCTAGCTAGGGTTTAGGGTTTGGAGCCGGCGGGGGTCTGGCGAGCACAAAGGGAGACTACACCGCCCGCTTCAGGGTTTAGGGTTTAGGGTTCAGGGTTTAGAGGGGTCCCTCACCTCGGATTTAATGAAACAGAAACTGCGAGTAGAAACCTGATTCACAGCCCTGCAAAACAAACAAAAAATAAAACCCCACGCATGCACCCCTCCTCTGGCAGCAACCAGGTGTCTATACACCTCCCATTCAATTATTATTATTACTATTCTACACCGCATGCAGACTGACACAAACGCCCCAGCCTCCCTCCTTCCCTGTTGCCATTAATGGTATCAGCTGTACCCAGTCCACGCCTAGGGTTTAGCGCTGCGGGTTTAGGGTTTAGCGTTTAGGGTGTTTTAGGCTCTAGGGTTTAACGTGAAGGGTTTTTAAGCGTTTAGAGTTTAGGCTTTTTCAGGGTTTAGGGTTTAGGCTTTTTCAGGGTCTCGGGTTTAGGCTTCTTTAGGGTCTTCTAGGGTTTAGGGTTTAGGGTTTAGGGTTTAGGGTTTAGGGTTTAGGGTTTAGGGTTTGCGGACGCGGCGAAGAATTCGTCGAAGGAGGCCCGTTCGCGGGCCAGCCGCACCCGCCCCTCCCACTGCATGCGGTGTTGAAATTCGGCAGGGGTGAGGGCCCCCCCCAGGGGGCCCCCCACCTCCCGCAGGAAGCTGCACACGTGGGCCTCTAGGGCGTCGGGGGTTCGCACTGAACTCTGCAAAAAAAAACAAAAGCACAGGAATCATACACTTGCATGCGTAGGAATCATACACATGCATGCATGCATGCATGCATGCATGCATGCATGCATGCATGAAACGACAGTTCCCGATTCGGTGCATGCATGCATGCATGCAACGACGGTTCCCGATTCCATGCATGCATGCATGCATGCATGCATGGCCCGCAAAGAAAGCAGCAAGGGAGAAGGGCAAGCACCACATTGTCTCCTTGCGGTTTCTTGCTATTCGCCTGCTGCCTCAGCAGCAGCAGCAACAGCAGCAGCAGCAGCAACAGCATACAGCAACAGCAGCAGCAGGAGCAGCAACAGCATACAGCAACAGCAGCAGCAGGAGCAGCAACAGCATACAGCAACAGCAGCAGCAGCAGCAGCAGCAACAGCATACAGCAACAGCAGCAGCAGGAGCAGCAGCAGCATATGGCAACAGCAGCAGCAGCAGCAGCAGCAGCAGGAGCAGCAGGGGCACACCTGCACGACGGTGCTGAGGGCCACAACGGGTGGCAGCTCCGTAATTGCTGCTGCAGCAACATAACCATCCATGTTGACAGTGCGTAGGGTATCAAAGAAGGGGGCCCTTATGAGGGCCCCCAAGACTGCATACAAAACCGACTCTAAAGCGTCAGCAGGGGCCCCCCCCAAATAAAGAGACACTAGGGCCCCGTTAATGTCCCCTGGGATCGGGTTCTGCAGAGACACCTCCACCTCCCGCCCCACATTCAGCGTCTGCAAGAAACAAAAACAATGACTCAGTTGTAGCAACAAGTAAATAAGTAGAGTAGGAAAGGAAGGAAGGAGGAAGGGGAGAAAGAAAGAAAGAAAGGGAGACACAAAGACAGAGAAAAAGAAAGAAAGACAGAGAGGAAGAAGGGAAGAAAGAAAGAAGGGGAGAAGGAAAGAAAGAAAGAAAGAAAGAAAGAAAGGAAGAACGAAAAAAAGAAAGAAAGGGAGAAAGAAAGAAATAAAGAGGAACAAACAAATACCGGGAAAAAGGAAAAAAAACAAACAAAAAAACAAACAAAAGATCAGATGAACTAACAAACAAAGGCAGCAGGAAAATAAACAAATGCCCAAACAAAACAAAGAAAAACAAAAAATAAGTAAATAAATACGTAAGGAAGGAAAAAATAGAAAAAGTTGAATAAAGGAGGCTCATGGTTCTATCTACTGAGGAAATTTATAAAAACTCTAAATCTAGGGGTATTTGCTATCGACAAAAAAAAGAAATATTATTCCTTTTAATTCTAAAACAAAAGAAAGGAGAATACCAAGAAATACTACTCCCTTGAATTCAAACGGGGAGAAAAAACATATTCATAGCCGAGAAAAAATATGAATATTCCAACTATACATAAACCCCATCGATAAATAGCTATAAAAAAGCATCAATGCATAAACATAGTACATATTAAGTGTTATTATATAATATTATATTGTATAATAATAGTATTCTGTTATGATAAAAGAATAAGAATACTTACCTTGCTGCTTGCTGCTTGTGTAAAAGGCAGGGCCTGTCTCCGAATTTTCCCGATAAAACCGAGGGCTACTGTCTCCGCTTGAGTGGGCCCTATATCTCCCATTAGGAGACAGTCGACAGCAGTAGATTGAAGTGTCTCCTTTATGAATTTTAAAAAGTTTGGGAAATTCATCTCTTCAGAGTATAACTGCTGCTGGGTGTCAAATTGAGAAAAACGATGCTTTCGCACCAAACTAAGGGCCACGTCCAGCCCCAACTCGTAAGCCATAGACCCTGAAAAATCTGCTGTCTCCTCCAGCAGCTGCATGCATGCATGCAGAGAGAGACACACAAAGGCATTATATACCACAGCTCTCTAGCTAGCTAGCTAGCTGGCTAGCTCAGCTAGCTAGCGATAGCAGAAACACAACAACAGAGTGTAGGCATAGCCTTTAATATTTAATTTATATAATATAATATACCGGTTATGTTTGTGTCCCTCTCTGTAGATATATGTTTTTGAAATATAATAAAAATAATATATTATTCAATTCATCTAAACTCCCTTCATCCTCTACACTATATATTATATATTGCACCATCTATAAATCGCAGCTATATTCAGATTTATTGAAAGAAAAAATAATAATAAACAAAAACATACCTGCACCACTGTCTTATTGAATTCTTGCTCTGTCACCTCTGCTGCTGTTTGTTTGAAGACAGCCCCTAAACCCTCCATTACTTCTTCAAACATAGAGCTTAGCGACTGCATGCGCAAAAACAAACATTATATTTAGCCTGCCCAGTGTAATCCTAAACAATGCATGCATGCATGCAATTGCATGCATGCAATTGCATGCATGCAACTGGCGCATGCACGCGTAAGATCTACGAGAAGCTGCATGCATCTGTTAGGCGCATGCATGCATGCAGCAGGGGGCCCATGCAAGAAATATGAATCCCGCCTAAGCATGCATGCATGCATGCATGCATGCATGCATGCAACAGAGTATGTATTTAGCACATGTATAATAAATACAAATAATATATAAAATACTGTATAAGCATAGTATATAATATATAAAGAGATGCATGCATGCATGCATGCAAACAGTCAATAATAGTCAATCTTTCTCCACCCATTAAACAAAATTATGCAACATACACCCTACACAACAGGCGCATGCACAGGACCAGCAGCAGCAGCAGCAGCAGCAGCAGCAGCAGCACCCCAGCCCCAGCAGCAGCAGCAGCAGCACCCCAGCCCCAGCAGCAGCAGCAGCAGCAGCAGCAGGAGCAGCAGCAGCAGGTACCTGCAGTTCAAAGACGAGGGAGCCCCCGCTATAGGCGACGACAAGGTCGACCCCACAGCCGTGAAAGTGGGAGAGATGGAGTTTGGCTTTGTCAGCGAGAATAAGAGTAAATACTTTTCCCATGGTATCATTTAAGGCATTAGCCCCTGCAGCAGCAACCCTAGCCCTCAGAAACAAACGGACCAATGGCTTTTTGAATGGATCGCCGTTATGCCAAAGAATAGTAGTGCTGTCATCGGACAGCAGCACACAGGGAGGGGCCACGGGTTTCCGCTTCTGCTGCTGCTGCGGCTGCAGCAGCAGCTGCTGCTGCTCGCTGCTGTCTCCTGTCTCCTCCCCTGCGCCCAGCTTCGGCAAACGAGCTCCCGTTGCTGCACAGACAGCAGGGATGGGATGGTCCACGAGGGGCCTTTGCGTTAAGCTGCATGCAAGGGGTTTAGGCACAAAGACCTGCTGCTGCTGCTGTTGCTGCTGCTGCTGGTGGTTCGCGGGTTCTTCAGCTCCAGCTGTATCTGCAGGGGCCCCCTTCTTGGGGGCCCCCCCGTTCCAAGGAAAGGTGGAGACAGAATATTTGACGCCGTATTCCAGCAGCTCTTTTTCTTCCCCGGTGTCTCCTTCTCCATCTTCCTTCGACGGCACCTGCACCACCACAGGGCTGCTTGCAGTGAGGGCCCTTGCGAGAAGCCTCACCTGCTCCAGCAGTGTCTCCTTTGGGGGAGGAGACAGGCAGTAGCCTGCTGCTAGAGCGAGGTCTGGCCTGCTGCTGAACTGCAGCGAGGCCTCAGCAGCAGCAACCACCTGGTCGAGGGGGGCCAGGGGGTCTGAGGCCTTCCAGAGGAGACTGCTGAGGTGTCTGTACACCTCAAAGTGCTCGAGCACAAACCGGTCCTCAGAGACCGCCGCCGCGGCCGCGGCCGCAAACTCGCCAACTGAGCTAAGCACCTCGCGCGGGTTCGATTCCCCCCCCTCCGTCAATTCCAGCGCCAGCCCCAAAATAAAACTGCGGGAGGTCATGTGGGTGAAGGCTTCGCCCTTCGATATCAGATCTGCGCGCATGCAAATCCATGCATGCACACCCGCATGCAGCCCCAAACACTACACAGAAAAACCATGCCCCAACAATGAATGTTCTACTGCAACACGCTCCATCCACACCCACAGATGCGGCCAGTGAACAGCTGCTGCAGCAGGATAAAACACGTGCTGCAGCAGGATAAAACACGTGCTGCAGCAGCTGCAGCAGCTGCAGCAGCTGCAGCAGCTGCAGTAGCAGGCACCACGCAAGTCCTTCTAAAAACACCACGGAGTCCTGCTGCTGCAGCAGCAGCAGCAACAGCAGCAACAGCAACAGCAGCAGCAGCAGCAGCAGCAGCAGGGGCCCCACCTTTTTCCTTGAGGTGCTGCAGCAGCCCCCCTCTGGCGGGGTGCTCAAGCAAGTGCTGCAGCAGGGAAGAGGGCTGGCATTGCAGCTCTGCTAAATTTGAATTCAAATCTGCAGGGGAACTCCAGAAAATAAAAAGCCGACGCCGCCACCCGTGGACCCGCGAAAGGCGCAGCCAGATGCCTGACACGCCCACAAACCCCAAACCCTAAACCCTAAACCCTAAACCCTAAACCCTAAACCCTAAACCCTAGACCCTGGACCCTAGACACTAGACCCTCGACCCTAAACCCTACACCCTAGACCCTAAAATCTAGACCCTAGACCCTAGACCCTAAACCCTAAACCCCAGACCCTTGACCCTCGAGGGCTCTGAGTCTTAAACCCTAGAGAGTACACCTTAAGGGTTTAGGGTTTAGGGTTTAGGGTTTAGTGCTAAGGGCTAGGCCGCATGCATCCCGCTGCATGCGCTGTTGCTGGCCCCTATGCAAGGGGAGGCTCAAGAAAGACAGCAGCAGCAGGAGCCTACCCTCATGCTGCTGCTGGTGCAGCTGCTTCTGCTGCGGCTGCTGCTCTCCTTTGTCTCCTGCTGCTGTGCCTGCTGTGGGATCGTCTCCTGCTTCCTGGGGATCGTCTCCTTTTTGTGGGGCCTGCCCCACACTGTGGGGTGTCTCCGCAGCTGTCTCCGAAAGTGTCTCCTTTTTTGTCTCCTTTTCTGTCTCCTCCTCAAGCTTGGAGACAGCCGCCTGCTGCAGCATACTTGACAGCTCTGCTGCTGCTGTTGCTGCTGCTGCTGCTGCCTTATCTACTGGAGGGGCCTTCTCCCTAAAAGCAGCAGACACCAACTCTATCACTTCCCACAGCCCATACTGCTTCTGCTGCTGCTGCTGCTGCGGGTCCTGCTGCTGCTGCGGGTCTTCCTGCTGCTGCGGGTCCCCATCGACTCGACCCATCCTGAGCACAAGGAGACAAAAAACAGCAAAAATAAAAACTTAATAATAATAAAAATATAAATAATAATAATGATAATAACAATGACAATAATAATAATAGTAATAATTGCGATAGTAATAGAAACAATAATAATAATAATGATAAAAGATACACTAAACAACAACTCCATCCATCAATCCCGCTGCTGCTGCTACTGCTGCTGTTGCTACTGCTGCTGCTGCTGCTGATCCTGCTGCTGCTGCTACTGCTGCTGCTTGTCCTGGCGGGTCTACACACTGGGATTCCCCTCAGCAACTCTATTCAACTTCTGTTTGTTAGCGGCAGCAGGAGCAGCAGCAGCTGCAGCAGCGGCGGGATGAGCAGCAGTAGCAGCAGCAGCAGCTACAGCAGCAGCAGCAACTACAGCAGCAGCAGCAGCTACAGCAGCAGCAGCAGCTACAGCAGCAGCAACTACAGCAACAACGGCAGCTACAGCGCCAGCAGCAGCAGCTACAGCGTCAGCAGCCGCAGCTGCACCAGCAGCAGCCACAACAACAACAGCAGCAGCAGCAGCCACAGCAGCAGCAGCAGCAGCAGCAGCAGCAGCAGACCTGATGGCGATGGCCATATTGTTGGGCTGATAGCACTTTTTGTGAAAACGCCTCATTGAACCAACTACATCAATCCCCTGCTGGGAGGGCCTTTTACAAAGTGTCTCTAAATTTCCAGTTCCGAATTTTCCGGAGACAGGAGACAGTTGGGAAGTG
>HG712931.1:22915-33958 GCA_000499725.1 Eimeria brunetti | reverse complement strand
GTGGTCGAGTGCATGCACTAAACCCTAAACCCTGCCTTTCTGGGCTTCTTTCACCCAGAAATTCACGTGGGAAATCATCGATGATCAGGTATAAACCCTAAACCCTAAACCCTAAACAACCCTAGACAACCCTAAACCCTAAACCCTTCTTCTAGTCGTGGTCGAGTGCATGCACTAAACCCTAAACCCTTTTGGGATTCTTTCACGCAGAAATTTACGTGGAAAATTATCGATGATCAAGTCAAAAAACCCTAAACCCTAAACCCTAAACCCTTCCTTTAGTCGTGATCTAGTGCGGATTCTAAACCCTAAACCCTGAACCCTTTTGGACCCCCTTCACTCAGAAATTCACGTGGGATATTATTTTTGACCAAGTAAACCCTAAACCCTAAACCCTAGACTCTGGGCAAGGTAGATGCATGCATATGGAGGGCGACTGAGGGTTTAGGGTTTCGGTTAAGTCCTGCATTGATTCGGGTTTAGGGTTTAGGGTTTAGGGTTTTGAGGGTTTCTAGACGTGTAGAAGCATGGGAAATGAGCAGGAGACGGGAATTTTTTCAGGGTTTAGGGTTTAGGGTTTAGGGTTTAGGGTTTGCGTAGAATTTGTTTTGGTGGCTGCAGATTCGGCGATTTTTAGGGTTTACTTCTTCTGTAACTTCGGAACCTTTTGTGTTTTATTCTTCTCCCCAGCTGTACATACGCCAGTACTACGGGGGCCCCGATGTTCATGTTTTTTCGCCTTTGTCTGTAAAATATAATTTTTCTTTTGCTGCTGCGGGGTCAGAGCCTTATGAGGCATTTGACAAGAGGCTGCAGCAGCAACTGGCAAAAGAAATAAATAAAACAAATGAAGACAGAATAGAAAAAGAAAAAGCCGTTAGGGCCATTCTTCAGGCTGAAGAAAAAGCAGAAAAATATTCAAATTCACCTTAATAATACAAACAAACAGCGCTAATATATATATATATATGTATTTATATATATATATTTATATTTATATATATCTATACATATTACTTATTTGTATTTATATTTAGATAAAGAACATATAAATATCTATACCGTACGTGGGTATATATAAGTGTATATAAATATACATGTATTTGTATATTTATATATATTTCTATTTATATACATATATCGTATAATTATATATATTTATATTTATATATACTGTCGATGCATGCATGCAAAGGGGTTTAAACTGCAGCAGAAAATTACTTCAGAGATAAACACACAATGCTGCCACCAATTGCTGCTGCTGCTGCTGCAGCAGCAGCAATACTGCAGCAGCAGCGGCAGCAGCAGTACTGCAGCAGCAGCAGCAGCAATGCTGCAGCAGCAATGCTGCAGCAGCAATGCTGCAGCAGCAGCAGCAGGCTGCTGCAATAGGAGACTGAATTTTTCTGTCTCTGGCTGCAGCATTGAGGTGTACGTACACCTGAACGCCTCCTATGGGGTTTCTTTTTCCTTCTTTAAGTTTGCTTCAATTTTATTTTTATTTATCTACAAATGTTGATTAATAGATTTGTTTGAAAGAGGGAAGAATTAGGCATATAAAAAGTATATATGTACATATAGGTTTATATATATGTTTATATTTATATTTTGTTTTTTTTATAGATTAAATACATATTCTATTTATGCACTATAAATATAAATCTATATTCTATTTACACACTATAAATATAAATCTATATTCTATTTATACACTATAAATATAAATCTATATTCTATTTATACACTATAAATATAAAAGTTATATTGAGCTTCATATCCTGTTGTAGTAATAATGGGAAAATATCCTAATTGTATTTTATTATTACTGCAGCAGCAGCACAAACTTTTCCTGAAAACTGCAGCCGACAGGGCTGCAAAGACACCCCAAAAGGAAACAAGACTATTTTTTTCCTTTTATTTTATTTTATTGGGTAATACTATTCTTTTATTTGCTGCTGATGTTGAGATAGTTAGCTGTTAGACCAAAGAAAAAAAGAAAAAGCATAAAAACCCATAGAGGGCCTGTCTTTGTCTTTGAATTGTTTATTGCATTTCTTACGCCGAGGGTTTCTGAGGGTTTAGGGTTTAGGGTTTGAGAGGTATTGCTCTGTATGTAATAATTTAATTCGTAATAATACGTAGATCATATATAATATATATCCTTAAGGGTAGGTTCAGATACAGGTATAGCAGTGGAAATAGTAGTAACTCATCAAGGCAGCCTGTGTTTTAATGCCGGTGATTAGAGTGAAAAGTTTATTTAAAGTTAAAACAAATGCATTTTCTGCAGTCGCCCTTGGGGTTTGTTTGTTTCAGGCTCAAGAATGGCAGCAGCAGCAGCAACAGCCGCAGCAGCAGCGACGGCAGCAACAGCGGCAGCAGCAACAGCGGCGGCAGCAACAGCAGCAGCAAAATGGGCTGTGTGTTTGGATAGGCTTGAGAGGAATATTCTATTAAGGGTTTAGGGTTTAGGGTTTAGGGTTTAGGGTTATATACCCTTGGTGTATGGAGGGAAGGCTATTTCAAAGTTGAATAGTTGGAAGAAAGCGGGAGAAATTGGGTGTCTGTGTAGGGGTTGAATGGGCCGTCTTTTTGTTTACACTTTGTTCATTTTTACTATTTTTCTGTATTTGTTTGTTTGGAATTGGGATTTCAAGAAGACGGGTTTAAAGGTGAAGGTTTCAAATGTCTCATTTCGGGGGCCTCCGGCGGCAGACGACAGGCGCTTGCGCTTACCTGTGGGCGAAGGGAGATTGAATTTTTTTTGAATGCCGGGGTTAAAGGAGAGAAAAGAAGAAATAAAGGGAAATAAAAGGAGTAAAAACTGAATTTGAATAAAACGAGACGAGAAAGAGGATGGTTGTGGTGGATTCGGTGCTGCTGACAAACAAGGTGGGTGAGAGTGAGGTGTATGGACAGCTTCCGCGAACGTGGTGCGATGTTTGTTGAGCGAGTGTGTAAGTTTGTAGGTGTTTGTGTGGGCGATCTTCTTGGTTTTTTGGGCCGTTTCTGTGCTTATTGATGGTGTTGCGTCATATTATTGTTTTATTGATGAAATACCCCTTTTAAAGGGCGCAGGACGACCTCCGCATGGGTAGAGTTGAAAACAAACGGAGCCGAAATCCGAAACCCCCTTTCCTGCTCGTTTCAACTTGAGCGGCGTTTCTTTTCCGTTTTGTTTTCTTTTTTAAATTGACTTCATTGAATTGTTTCGAATTTTCAAGTCGCATGCAGCAACCTGCGACAGACACAGAGCTCGCCCGCGGTTTCCTCTCTGTCACCCCCGGCCACCCGGCGGCCCCCTCCCCCGTTTCCAGCTGCCTCTTTCTTGAATATTTGGGGTGTACGCACACCTGGGGTTTATCGCGAGTTTTCCGTTGCAGCGACGATGTTGTACACAGACACCTGGGCGAGGCACCTCGCCCATGACGCTCCGTGGCTGTCGTCATCGCGTGCAGTTTTTTCTTCTTTGAAGGCCTCTCTGATTCACTCCCACCCCTCGGTAACATATTTCTTTCGGCAGGTAGATGCAGCAGCAGAAAGCATATTGTCTTTCTATGCCCCAGACCTGCCCCCGAGCAGCCGACAGAACAACGGGCTCCCGCTTATGGACGGAAAAGATGTAGCTATTGTAATTTCTCTTTACCTTTTCCTCGTAGCTCTTAGTCTCCTCCTAGCGAGGGGGTCTGCCCCTCAAACCCTCGCTCAAAAAAGGGAGAAACCCTTAATTGAAAAGATAGGGCCTGTCTTCTTCTTTCAAGCCATATACAATGTGGCGCAGGTCGGTCCAATTTACTCTATTTCTTTTCCTGCTTTTTTGCTGTTTTTATTCTTTACTATTTAGTTGCTGCTTTCATCCACTAGCTTCTTGCTTTGCCTCCATTCTCCTTTTCTTCTTTATCTCGTTTCTTTAATCTGCTCTTTCTTTGTCTCTCTCTTTGTCTCTTTTTCTGCTTGTTTCTTTCTCCATTTGTTTCTTTATTTCGGGTTTTATTCTGTTTGTTCGTTTTCGTTCCTTTGTCTCCGTCTGAATCTATTTTGTTTTATATGCTTCAGTTTGCTGGGGTTTATTTACTTTTATGTATTTCTCCTTTTATTTACTTATTCTTCTTTTCTCTATCTCTGTTTTTTATTTTATTTGTTTGCTGCTTTTCTCTTTATTGGTCCCCGCCTTTTTGTGACTATTTGATTTTTAGTTTTTTATTTTTTTGTTCAATTTTCGAATTCTTCAGCTATTTCCTTCCTCCCCTTTCTTTTATTCTTTTTCTTTCTTTTGTTTTTGTGCTTTTTTATTTTTCCTTCTTTCTCTTTCTCCCTACTCCCCTCTCTGCATCACCAGTAGCAGCAGCAGCAGCAGCAGCAGCAACAGCAGCACCAGCAGCAGGGCTAATCCCTAAGAAAGAACAAAGCATAATACTAATAGTGCCTCTTTACTTCCTTTTTTTCTTTGTTTATTTTCGATTTATTTTCTTCTTTCTTTTTTCTCTCAGGTGTTGTGTGGGTTTGCGTGTGGTTTGTTGAATATGTATTTATTTAGATTTATTTCTTTTATTTATTTATTTCTTTTTCTTTTTTCCCCTTTCACTTTCTTCTTTCCTTCAGATGTTTCTGTCCGGTGTTTAATTGAATTTCTTCTCTTTATTTCTTTCTTCATTTTTATTATTTTAAGTTATTTATTTTTTTTTCTTTTTCTACTGTGTGCTTTTTTGCCTATTTCAGTGTGTGAAGTTTGGTTGTTTGAATATCTTTATGACTTTATTTATTTATTCCTTTATTTATTTATTTATTTATTATTTCATTTATTTATTTATTTATTTATTATTTATTTTAATTTTTTTATTTCTTTTTTCTTCCGCTGTTACTATGTGGGTTTTTGGTTCGAGTGTGTGAAGTTTGGGTTAATGAATATCTGTACTTATTTGTTCCTTTTTAATTTCTTTTCCATTTTATTTCTTTATTTCTTTTATTTTTTTTATTTGTATTTATTTATTTTTGTTTCTTTTTCTTTCAGGTGTTACATTATGTGGATTCTTTTGGTTCGGGTGTGAAGTGTGGATTAATGAATATTTCATCTTTTTAATTCGTTTTTCTTCATTTCTCCCTCCTTTAACTTCTTTTTACCTATTTCTTTTATTTGCTTTTATTTCTTTTATTTCTCTTTCTTTCAGGTGTTATTATGTGGATTTTTGGTGATTCGGGTGTGTGAAGTGTGGCTTAATGAAGATTATTCGTTTTTGTGCAACAAGTTCAACAGGCCAAACTCGCAAATGGCCCAAGTTACGTGGTTCTTCTACATGTAAGAAATAAATAAATACAATTAAAATAAAAAAGTAGAAATAGAATTAATAAATAGAATTTAAACTAATAAATTGAATTAAAACTAATAAATTGAACTACAATTGATTAATTGAATTAAATCGAATTAAAATTGAATTAGTCGAATTACTATATACTTTATATAGTTATGTTTGTTGCTGTAATTGTACTATATTACATATACGGCTGTAAGAAGGATAATATTATATGATAACAGGTATAATATTGAATAATAATCATAATGATCACAAAAATGAAAGTAAATAAGAATAATTAAAAGTAATAATGGTGGTAATAATAAAGGCGATGCATAAAGGTGGAATTCCCATAAATATATATATTGCATACATATACATATATATATCTTTATGGTATTTACAGAAAAACGCATAAACCGATTTCTACAAAACAACTTGTTAACATATATGTGCATTAACCAAATAAATACAAATGTGAATAACTAACATTAAACAAGTAAATACACCCAACCAACCAACTAACTAACTAACTAACTAACTAACTAACTAACTAAATTAACTAACTAACTAAATAAACTAACTAACTAACTAACGAATTAAACAAATAACTAAATAACTAAACTAACTAACTAACTAACTAACTAACTAACTAACTAAACTAACTAACTAACTAACTAACTAACTGAATATATAAATAAATAACTAAATACAGGGCTAAATAAACGAAAATGCGCGCAGGTTAAAGTACGTGGATTTGCTGGATACGGCTTTCATGGTCGTACGCCGCAACTGGAGACAAGTTTCTTTTCTTCACGTTTACCATCATTCTTCAGTTATTTACATTTCCTGGGTTAATGCCAGTGTTGGATACGATGGGGAAATATACTACGTCGTAGCCCTCAAGTAAGAAAGGGAATACTTATACTAGTAATAAGTTAGTGCTAATTAGTTAATACTAATTAGTATACTAGTTATTGTAGTAGTAATAGTATTCGTAAAGATAGGGATTGTAATAATACGTTTACCATCACTCTTTAATTATTTACATTTCTTGGGTTAATGCCAGTGTTGGATACGATGGGGGAATATATTACGTCGTAGCCCTAAGTAAGAAAGGGAATAGTTTATATTACTGGAATTGTAATTATTATGCTAGTTATAATTTAGTACTAATAGTGCTAATAATAATAGTAATAATAATAAGAATGGTAATAATAGTCATAATAATACTACTAATACTAATAGTAATAATAATAGTGATAATGATAATAGTAGTAGTAATAATCGTTATAATAATACTGGTAATAATGATAATAAGAGTCCTGATGGTAGGGCTGAAAAGGAAGGTATTGATAAAGATAATGGAATAAAAGCAATAAATCCCGAGATAAAATAAATAGCTAAATACCGATCTAGCTAACCCCCCAAACAAACTAGCTAAAAGTAAATAATAATAATATAAATCCCGAGATAAAATAAATAGCTAACTATCGATCTAACTACCCCCCGAAACAAACTAGCTAAAAGTAAATAAAAATAATATAAATCCCGAGATAAAATAAATAGCTAACTATCGATCTAACTACCCCCCGAAACAAACTAGTTAAAAGTAAATAAAAATAATATAAATCCCGAGATAAAATAAATAGCTAACTATTGATCTAACTAACCCCCGAAACAAACTAGCTAAAAGTAAATAATTGGCTTCTTTTTTTTATTTTTTCTGCTTTTGTTTGGCGCAGCGCCCTGGTCCACGTTGTAATGTACGGGTACTATTTGCTAGCAAGTTTGAATTTGTCTTTTGCTCGACAAATGAAGAAATTTGTAACAAAGCTGCAAATAAGTCAATTTATTTCCATGACCCTTCATGCACTTTACCATGTTTTATTTTACCAGTCTTGTCTTTACCCCGTTCGTGTTACCATTGGTTACTTCTTCTACGTCCTTAGTCTCTTCCTCCTCTTCCGAAACTTCAGCCACAAAACTTACGGAAAAAAGGCCAGCAGCAGCAGCAGCAGCAGCAGCAGCAGCAGCAGCAGCAGCAGCAGCAGCAGCAGCAAGAACAAACAAAAAGCAGCATGAATCCGTCCAGTTTCACTCTTTTTCTCCCGCTCCAGATTCTATATTTGCAAATATATTAATGTAAATATATATTAATATAAATATATATATATATTGTTCTATTTTATATATAATTGTATCTATTTTATGGATTATATATATTGTAGAGGGTATATATCTATATGCTATTTGTACTATTATATGTATATATCATGTAAAACTATATTGTATTATATATGCAGTGTTTTCTATGTAGTATATTTTATATATATATTCCTATATATAATGTATATTACATATCTATATATATATATATATATACATACAATAGCCTATATGTAATATATGTTCTATATATTATATATACAATATATATATATCAATAATATATCTAATATATTTTATTATATTTTTTATATTATTATATATATATATTATATGCTGTCTCTTGAGACTGGGCTTAACTACGGGTCCAATATGCAATTTTCTTTCTCCCTTCTTCTGTTAATATCTTCATTATATAAATACCATTAGTATATATATATATGTATATATGTATATATCTATACATGTATATATGTATATGTATATGTATATGTATATAAGTATATATATATTTGAATAATGTATATATATATATAGTATTATTCAAAAAATATATATATATATTGTATTATTCAAATATATATAATATATATTTTATAATATGTATATATATACTACAATATATGTATATATATATATTGTATATATTATTGAAATATATATATATTATTTGAATAATATATATATATTTTGGTATTGATTTTCTTTTGCTAATTATCACCGCCTCCAAACGCTTAGTAGACCGCAATTAAAAATGAAATAAAATAAAAATAAAATTATATTTTATGTATAATTTTATTTATATCGAATTCAATATATAATTTTATATATTAATTCGATTATATATATACTATTTTATATTCAATATAATTTATTTTTATTTATATTTCTCAATAGTACAAACAAATACCGAAAAAATACGTGATGCTAGACTAGGGCCTAACTTTTTACGAAAAATATATAATTGTATTTAGTAATTAAATAAGTATATTAAATAAAAATATATTTAAAATAAATAGTGTATAATAAATATAAGTACTAAAGATTTATATTTATTTAGTTTTTTTTTTATTCAATATTTCTATTTTGTAAAAGGGCAATAGTAGCCGTTGCATTTCTTTCTTACGCCCAACAGAGACAACGGAAAATAAATAAATAAAATAAAATAAAATAAAATAAAATAAAATAAAATAAAATAAAATAAAAAGGTCAAATAAGTTAAATAAGTTTAATAAATGAAACAAATGGAATAAACACATGAAGAAAGGAATAAAATTGGGTAAAAATGGAATATTCCTTTTTTACTTGAAGTTGATATCCCAAAGAAAACCAGAACAAGGGGAAATAAATAAAATAAATAAATAAATAACTTAAATAAATAAATAAATAGACAAATAAATAAGTTAAATGAATAAATTAAATAAATAAATAAATAATGACTAATACAGGTTGGAGTAAATCTTTGTTTTTATTAATAGTAAAGAAAACATTAAAATATGAAACAAGTAGAAATAATATGCAAATAAAGGATTAAATGAATAAATACATTAAATAAAAAGCAAATAAATAAATAAGCAAATAATAAATACATAAATAAATGCAAATGGACTAAAAAACAGGGTGAAATACACCTTTATCTTTATTAATAGTATAATTGAAATCCTGTATTCCAAAGAAAACATTTAAAAGAGGAAATATTATTTTTTCCGTTGAATCATTTAAAACTTGAAACCTAAAAAAGGTTGGGGGCGATTTAAAGTAATTACAAACCTAAAAACAAAACAGGAAAAAGAAAAAGAAAATATAAGTGGAAATGTAAAATAAATAAATATATATATATATCTGTATATATCTATATATATATAAGAAAAAACAAAATAAATATATATATTTCTTACTCCATAGAGAGGCATATGATATTATATATATATATATATATATATATATATATATATATATATATATATATATATATATATATATATACATATATATATATATATATATATATATATATATATATATATATATATATATATATATATATATATATATATGATATATATATATATATATATATATATATATATATATATATATATATATATATATATATATATTAATATATTGCTACAACTCTTTAGGCTTATGATAATATTACCATTTAATAAAACTGAAAAAATGATGAAAAATAATGAACTGGAAATAAACAATAAAACTTTATAAAAAATAAATACAACTAAAAAGAACAATGCCAGTAATGGAAATAAGGGGGGAAATGGAAATAATAATAACAGGTATTATAGTAATAGTAATAACAATACTAGTAAAACAAATAATAAAATAAAATAAAATAAAATAAAATAAAATAAATAAATATATATCTTACCTCAGCATGCCCTGAGTGCAGATGAATTTCTCTGCATTTGTCGCTGCAGTAAGAAGCGATATAACATCTGAATAAAAATAAATAAATAAATTAATTAATTAATTAATTGAACTATATAAATAGAACTAAATAAATCAATAAATAAATTAATTAATTAGTTAAAATGAAGAAAGAAAATATACGAGGAAGGGATATGATTTAATTTAATTGAAAAATATTGAAGTTATTAAATTTAATTCTTTTTAAATTCAAATACGGGTTTGTATATGTTTGTAAAGGAAATATATCCAATATATACATTATAATAATTGAATTAAAATGTATATATCATTAGTAATTCATTATATTTACTTTTTAACACCTTATTTATCTTTATTGCATAAACATTTATTATTTATATTTTTATATTCATAAGGAATATAAACAAAAACAAAAGGAAATAAAATTTGCAGTTGGGGTGTATGTGCATACACCACAATATCTCCACAAAACAAAAAAGTAAAAAATAAATTAAATTAATTAAATAAATTAAATTAAATAAACAAACTAAATAAATTAAATAAGTTAAATAAACTTAATAAATTAAATAAATCAAATTAGCTAAAACAAAACAGACAAACAAAGTAAAAAAAAAAAAAACACTAAAATAAATAAACAAATAAATAAACAAATAAATAAATAAATAAATAAATAAATATATAAATAAATAAAATAACTTATTAATTAATTAATTAATTAATTATTCTTACTGGGGGCAGTAATGCATATTTTCAGAAAAAGTTTTATTATTTTGGGAAATAAAATTTTTACAGCCAAATCTCCAGCAAGGCACAACAGACCCTTTCCATTCAAACTGCAGCAGCAAATCATCCGCCTGCTGCTGCTGCTGCTGCTGCTGCTGCTGCTGGTGTTGCTGCTGGTGTTGCTGCTGGTGTTGGTTGCTGCTGCTGCTGCTGCTGCTGCTGCTGCTGCTGCTGCTGCTGCTGCTGCTGCTGGGGGGCTGGTAGAGCTGCTGCAACGCTTTTGCTGCTCTTATAAATCTTCCAGTTTGTATTTTATTGATATTTAAATTATTTATATTATTTAGATTATAAATATTATTTACATCATTTATATCGTTTATGGTATTTATGCCTTTATTCTTATTTTCCCTTTTTTCTCTTTCTTCTCCCGAATAAAAACGGTGGCCCCCTG